>APFE030263615.1:21274-68218 GCA_000404065.3 Pinus taeda
TGTAGCAACTTATTCATATTTATTGTCAATTCTTCCATCTTATCATCCATGCCATCAATTTTAGCGTCCATGCCATTCGTCTTAGCATCCATGCCATCATCTTAGCTTCCATGCCATCCATATTAGCTTCTACGCCCTTCTTTAAACCATCCATCTTAGCTTTTACATCTTTCCTTAAACCATCCATCTTAGATTCTGTTGCTTTTTGTGCAAGTGACACTTGTTGCACTTGTTCTTGTAATTTTGATATATCATATAGCATTTCTTCCTCTTCTTCATGAGTCATGCTAGAGCTTTCAGGTTCCTTACTAGGTGTTTGCATTTTCTTTGCTCGGGGCATTAGTTACCAATAATAATGCTCTACTATGCCCTTTGAATTCCTTCAAAATAAATTTCAAACCAATCTTAAGCAAAAATATAAAAGAATCTACACACCTTTTTTCACTTTGTAGGAGCTCGATATTGCCTCTGATGTATCTCTGTACATTCAAATCATCCAGTTCTGAAATTGTGACCTGCAGTAGCCCTCTGTGTCCTCTTTCCAATGCCACTAGTCTGATCCAAATTGGATTCTCCAAGGCAGAGTTATGCGAAATCTCCCACAGTGACCTGATTATGGACTAGTTCAGTAGGGCGAACTTGTACGATGTGCCACGAGTCCCTGTTTCGTCTTTTGGCTCTAAAAAATATTTACAAGAAACTACAGTGCGTTCTCTTTCTGTACCTTTTTACGAAATTTCAATCCGATGCTTAGGGAGAAAGTTATGATGATTTTCCCCAGGTCACCTGTTTGAATGTAATTCAGGAGTCTGCAAAAAGACCAACTTCTTCAGATCATATCTCGGCAAATATTGTGTAAAACGCTCTGAAATTCGGACCCGCATTCAGCGCGATTCTTCTCAAATGGGTTTTTTTTTAGCTTTTGAAACGTCGCAGAAAAAGAGTTATTGTGAAAATTCCACGATGACCTGTTTGGAGCAGCGAAATCCTAGAATCCAAAGCTCTGATACCAAATGTTATGAACCAGCTCAAGAAAAGATAGAAAAGATAGATCATCGCCTTAGAATTCAGCTTTTTCGAGGGGGCAACCTCCGTTACATTACATAAATGAACAATTCTTGGATGATACAAATGACAAAACCTCCTTTCTATATATAGGAGTCTAAGGAGTCACAATATAATCCAGCCGACCTAACAATAATAATATAAAGCCACAAAAATAATAATAGAGGGATTCTATTGGGGCACAGAAATAACAATATGTGGGTAATAGGGGCACAACAATATAAATAAGGGGTATAACTACCATAGTAATGGGGTAATCACTAGTATTATAGGGACCCAACAGAATATTCCAAATATTTTACAAGAATATTCTTATAATATTCTATTGGATATTCCCTAGTATATTCTACTATTGTGGCACAGATTTCAACACAGACATTCCCAGGATGGATTTGGAGGTGAAGGTGATAGAACCATATGAAGTTTATAGTCATTTTTCATGATTTTTCGAGAAAATTCCACTATTGCAATCAGAATTTGGATCTGAGCATCATATCTGAGGGCGCATGGAAGAAGGCCACATGTGTCATTAATGTTTGGCACGAAGTTCAAGGTAGAGATGCACTTTTCAGATTCGGTTGGTCATGTCTACAGTCAAAAGTTGCAGAATGATGAGACAAACCTACTAGTGTTATTTTTTATGCATTTTGAATACTTTATGGAGTGTTTTGGCATGAAAACCAATGTAAGTCACATTTAATGTTGATTTTCCCCTTTCAAAATTTGTGAAAGGGAAAACATGTATTTGTATATATGCTAGAGTATGAGTAGTAGATTCAAAGAGTATTTATGCAACTTTATGTGAGAGAGTTATGTTAGGGTCCTATACTAAGGGACAATAGTCATTTCTGTCTTACTATTCATTTGAAGTCAATTTTGAAATAGTAGTCTTGGTTTCATGAGTCTTAAGTCAAAATGGTCTATTTCTAAATTCCAAAGTGTAATGTCATCATGGAAGAGTCTTAAAGGTCATTTCATGAAAGATGTCATGTCAATTATGAGAAACAATTTTGAGGGTCCGTATGGTCAATTATGGCATGTCATGGTCATCATTGCAAAAACACCCTTATTCATTTCCTCACATCAACAAGTGGGCCATCATGATTTCAAAGAAGGCTCTAGTGGCATGAGGAGTTTAAATCTTCTTGTGGCCCCTCATTTCTACTCATTCATAATTATTCTTGGCTTTGGAGTAGTTTTGGAGGTCAAAGAAGAACGTTGCAGGGTTGGAAAGAGGAGTTGCTGCAAAAATGAGAGACTCGTTGTGAAAGTTGGAAACTGCTGCAAAAGTTGAGGAAACCGTTGCGCATCTCAGGAAATCATCATGTTAGTTGCAATGTGTGCCTTGAACCCTACATATCACTATTTGGAACCTCAATTGAGTATCATTGATCAATCCCTTGTTTGGTTATCTCTCTCAAAGAACCCTAGTTACAGGTGTTGTGAAAGTTATTGTGAATCTGATAACAAAGGGAGATAGTGTTTTGGAGGGTTTCTTTCAATTTTGGGGTTGTTTCATGGGTTTCATAATCTTTACAAGAACATTACAAGATGACCCATCAGTTTCATTTTGTTAGAGATAGGCTACAAGTATACGAAACTTGGAATGCTACACAAGTTTCTCAGAAACTGTCATAAGCATTAGGGTTTCATTAAAAAATAATTTTTTGGCATTATTTTTGTTCAAGGGAAATTAAAATAGGTTTAAAAGGGTGTAAACATCATCAATAATCCATTTTTCCTCAGCCAAAGTTCAAGCATGTGATTAAACCATGAAAAGACAACTTGTTGCGAAACTGCATTGCACAAATGTATTTTCACCATATCTCTTAAACCCTATACCCTTTTTCCATGAAATTTTTACAGTAGATGTATGGAGGTAAGATGAATAAACCCACTTAAATTTAGGCCAAGATGCTTCACGTTTTTCTAGAAATGAGCCACCATCATCTACATCCATTTTTGGATTTTCTCGAGATTCGTAAGTTTGATTCGGCGCAATTTTTTTGTGGAGAAGGGTTATGCTGATATTGACTTTCTATCAAAAAATTAGCTCAATCTGCCTTACCATTTATGATATATGCAAAAAATACAATCACTCTGTTTTGGCGATGTGTTTTTGCTATAGGGAAGGTGTTGTGTTTCCAAATAGTCATCTTTTCGACCGAGTTACCCAAGTAAAAATATTATGTAACTTTTTTATGGTATTAGTAGTTGTAATAAATCATCTAATAACTCATAGGCTTGATTTGGGGTTGAGGAATTAATGAAAAACTCTTAGAAAAGATTTGGTTATGCAGTTCCTACTCTTTAGGTAGTTAGTTCTATTTTCCTTGCAAGAAGTTAGAAACAACAATCCAAATGAGTAATTCGACCCCTAGAGCTCAGAACTGGCTCTTTTGAGTCTATTTTATGATGTGCATGTAATGAAAAAAGAGTTGTGTCTAATTGGAGAAAGACACTTTGAGTGCATTGCATTTCCTGAATATTTTTGCCATTGAATGAAAGATAGAAGCTGATTTGTAGGGATTCATGTGTCGAATTTTGATGATGTTGTGCTTCTTTCTAATTTCCAAGTTAGCCTTATGTGTTTACATCTCTTCAATGTATGTCTTCATGATTGGAAGAACCATATGTTTAATTCAGAATTCATCTTAATGGTGGTCTAATTTAGTTTTCCCAAGTAATCTATGTTTTCCTCTTAAAGCAATATTTAGAATTCATCAACAGGTTTGATGCTCTAAGTGTTGTTTCCACTTTTCTTACACTCAACCTTCTACAGTGATTTAACTTGATTTCATCACCAAGGTTTCCTACCTTGCCCCTATAGAAAAACCCTTTCTCTCTTCATCATATCACTAGGCAAATAATAACTTTGACATGACTCCATCCCCAATGGATCTGTCTCCTTTCTTACTAGCAACTATTTGAAAAACAAACCTTATTGAGCTCTATACCTAGCCTAATATCATATTATTAGAATAACCTAAGTGAGAGATCCCTCTCCAAGGCTAGAAGGGCTAGATTCTATCATAAAAGTGGTTTGTGGTTACCTCTCCAATTTCTCTCCTCAGCCTAGGGAAATTTACAGAGTGCTAACATTTTGGCGTCATTTCTAGGGAGCGAAAGGTTCCATCTTCCTCAAAAATATCATCAATGTTTCATATATGATTGTTGATGGTGGACATCAGTCAGACACATGAAGGTTGTACCGATCACCCAACAACTCCAATCAAGTTTCAACCTGATCCAAAGACTCTACTAGTAGCAGGATCCAGAAATTAGGGTTTTACTGGCGACTCTACTAGCTCAAGATGAGTTCTATATCTACAAGGTATGATCCTTTAAATCATATGCATATCCCAAGTTTTCCAAATCACATGCCTCATGTATATTGGCAAACTTATTTGCCAAAATTTAGAGATCGGAAAGGAGATGATGTTGCTCTTCATTTAGTCAAACTTCACATGCATGTACGTAGACTTAAGGTTGAATTTCATGAATATTGTCTCATGAATATGTTCATGATATCCTTGGAGGGAAATGAAAAATCGTGGTATGAAAGCTTGCCAAATTCTTGTTTATCTTCTCTTAGAAATTTTGATACAGTGTTTTATGAGAGATATAAATAATATCATCCTTATTTGTTGTTGGTCAAAGATTGTTGCACACATTTTAAAAAATTTATTGAGCATTTGGAATTTTTTTATGAAGATGATCAATTCATGGATGAAGAGATACTAGAGGCTTTGAATGAGAACCCTTTTCAGCATCATGAACATAAATTAGAGGTCAATTGTCACACTCATGGTGATTTTTAACAGAGTATAATTTCTCTCTTAACTGAAATTGATCAATATCTTGATGTGGATTTGTGTTCCTTCTCCTGAGATTGAGGAAGAGATGCAGCAAGTTTGTTAGCATTTATGTGATCAAAATAGACATCAAGACAGTCAATCAAATTGTTCTTTATACCATCTACTTTCTAAATCTTTGTTTCAAGAAGAAACTTACCAAAATCAAATCTCTAAAGCCACATGTATAGGGACATTAAGCAGTGAATCAATGTGTAACATAATGTTTCTGGAAGGAAGTGGGCCCATATGTGAAAATAGTCAAAATTATGAATTGGAATTGTTGAAAAATAGTCAAAATGAGATTGTTGTATTAAATATTTTTGAAGATGGAACTGTTATTCAAGAATACACACATTTTGAAGTTATAAATTCAGAAACTCTTCAAAATCAAGATGACATGCTTGTTGAGCTACATAAAGGAACAATTTTTGACATTCCTATTATAAATGATGTATTTGTTGCATCTGAAATTCTTCAAGAATATTCAAAGTCCTTTTTTGTGTATGATGAGAGTAATTCTATTAAACAAATTTAGTTGATATTTCACTTGAAGATGATCTTAAATCTCACTACATAGAACATGGAAAACCAATAGTTATAGATGGAGGTTCCATTTTTCCTTGTGTTAACCAACAAGAAGGACATATTCATTATTTTTGGGATTCGTTTGCATTTCTATTGCAAAAATCAAAGAATGATAAATGTGCAGTATTCTTAAAATTTGTTAGTGGATTTAGCTTCTCAAAATGGAGAAATTTTGAATTTGGGTTTAGATTTCATGTTGTTGGGTCATCCCTCAGATTTTTATTTCCGTCTAAACATAATGAAAGCGGAAAGAAATCAAGTAATTATTGGCTTGATTGGTAACATTGGAAGGATCATTTCACATGATTTTGTAGCTATCCTCAGTAGATTAGAAGAGAGTATGGTGTGCAATAAGCTTGATGGGCAAGCATCCATTAAGTTTGGTTTTGCAACATTATTTTAGTAGTTTTGTTTCAGTTTTCAAATTGCAAAAGTAGTCATTATCAACAATTCTTATTTTGGGATTCGACATGGCACTTCTTCAGTTTCGAACCTCATCTTGTAGCAGTGTACACTTTTTATTTTCAATTGAAAATCAGGGTAGGGCATGTTGCAGGATTGGGAGCATCCCAATGGATAAGGCTACTATTCTATGGTGTTCTTGGCAACTCACAAGGAGGATTCCATCCCCATTAGAGCCTATTTTTGGGTCCTACGTTATAGGGATCATAGTCATTTATGTCTTACTATTCATTTGAATTCAATTTGTAAATACCCGTCTTGGTTTCATGAGTGTTAAGTCAAAAGGGTCTATTGCTAAACTCCAAAGTGCAATGTCATCATGGAAGAGTGTTAAAGGTCATGTCATGAAAGATGTCATTTCAACTATGAGAAACAATTTTTAGGGTTAATTATGGTCAATTATGTCATGTCATGGTCATCATTGCAAAAACACCCTTATTCATTTCCTCACATCAACAAGTCGGCCATCATGATTTCAAAGAAATATCTAGTGGCCTGAGGAGTTTAAATATGCGTTTGCTCCTTATTTTTCCTCATTCGTAATTCACCTTATCTCTAGATAATTTTTGGAGGTCGAAAAAGAACGTTGCAGGTTTGGAAAGAGGAGTTGCTATCAAAATCAGGGACTTGCTACGAAAGTTGGAAATTGTTGCAAAAGTTGATGAACTCGTTGCGCATCTCAATAAATCATCAATTCAGCTACAATGCGTGCCTTGAACCCTACATATCTCTATTTGGAACTTTAGATGAGTATCATTGATCATCCCTGTGTTTGTTTATCTCTCTCAAAGAACACTAGTTACAAGTGTTGTTGTTAGGTCCCTACACTAGTAGTACAGGAGGTTGCCCCCTCGAAGAGGCTTATTTCTAAGGTGTTTATCTATCTTTTCTATCTTTTTGTGAGTTGGTTTCATAACAGTTGTGAAAGTTGTTATGAATCTAATAACAAAGGGAGATAGTGTTTTGGAGGCTTGCTTTAAGTTTTAGGGTTGTTTCATAGGTTCATAAGCTTCACAGGCACATTCCAAGACAACCCACCAATTTCATTTTTTTAGAGACAGACTACAAGTATACAAAACTTGGAATGTTGCACAAGTTGTTATGAAACTATCAGAAGCATTAGAGATTAATTAAAAATCAATTTTTTGACATCATTTTTGTGTATGGGAACTTAGAAGAGGTTTACAAGGGTGGAAACAACATCAATCATCGATTTTTGCTCAACCAAAGTTCAAGCATGTGATTAAATCCATGAAAAGACAACTCGTAGCGAAAGTGCATTGTGAAAACGTATTTTCACCACATCTCTTAAACCCTATACCCATTTGACACGAAATATTTATAGAATGTATGTAGATAAGATGAATAAACCCACTTAATTTCATGTTAAAATGCTTCATGGTTTTCGAGAAATGAGCCACCATCATCTACAGCCATTTTTGGATTTTTTCTCAAGATCCGTGAGTCGGATTGGGCTCAAATAAGTTTTGGATAAGGGATATAATGATATTAAATTTCTATCAAAAAATCATCTCAATCCAACTTACCATTTAGGATATATGTGAAAAATACAGTCGTTGCATTTTGGTGTTGCATTTTCGCTGCAGGGGAGGCACTGCATTTCTGGAAAGACATCTTTTTTATCGATTTACCCAAGTCAAAATATTATGTAAAATTTTTTACGACATTATTAATTTTAATAAAGAATCTAATAGCTCATAGGCTTGATTTGGGACTGAGGAATTAATGAAAAATTCTTAGAAAATATTTGGTTATGCAATTCCTAGTCTTTAGGCAGTTGGTTTTATTTTCCTTGCAAGAAGTTAGAAACAACAATTCAAATGAGGAATTTGACCCCTAGAGGTAAAAACTAACTCTTTTGAGTATATTTTATGATGTTCATGTAATTAAAAAAGAGTCGGGTCAGACTGGAGAAAGACACTTTGAGTGCATTGTATTTCCTGAATATTTTTACCAGTGAATGAAAGACAGAAGGTGATTTGTAGGAATTAATGTGTCAAATTTTGATGATGTTGTGCTTCTTTCTACTTGTAAGTTATTATTATGTGTTTAAATATCTTTAATGTATGTATTCATTCTTGGAATAATCAGCTGCTTAAGTAAGAATTCATCTTAATGGTGCTCTGATTTAGTTTTCCCAAGTAATCTATGTTTTCCTCTTAAAGCAATATTTAGAATTCATCTATAGTTCGATGATCTAGGTGTTGTTTCCACCTTTATTAAACTCACCCTACTACAACTATTTAACTTGATTTCATCACCAATATTGGATGCCTTGCCCATGTGGAAAATCCCTTTCTCTCTTCATCATATCACTGGACAAATAATAAATTTGACATGACTCCATGTCCAATGGAGTTGTCTCCCTACTTACCAGCAACCCTTTGAAAAACAGACCTTATTGAGCTCTATACTTAGCCTAATATCAAATTATTTGAATAACCTAACTGAGAGATACCTCTCCAAGGCTAGAAGGGCTATATTCTAGCCTAAAAGTGATTTGTGGTTACCTCTGGAATTTCTCTCCTCAACCTAGGGAAATTTACAAAGTGCTAACAAGTTCAACCCCTTTAAAGGGACAAGAATTTTTCCACTTTATGTGAGAGCCCAACCCCTTTAACTTGGAGAAAGGGAGAAACTATTTAGGCCACTTTTTAATGAGAATTCATTCCTTTTGTATTATCAAAGGAGAATGTCTCTTTGTAGGAGAGATATCACCACATGAGTGGGATTTCAGTCCTTGTATTGAAAAAGAAGTGCCTTATTGAAGAGCATATAATGAAGTGGCTACACAATTGAGTGGAGCCTAGATACATAGCTCACACGTTGTGGGTGAAATATGTTATCAAGTTTTGGTGGATTTGTCCATATTGTCATTTCTTCATGTGTGTTTCACTTATGGTTATTTCATGCTCTTTATGCAGTTCATTTTAAATTCATCAAAGTAAAGATCTCAAATCACATCAACAAACTAATAGAAAATGGGGCAAAATGTGCCAATCAATTTCTATAGATGCCCAGGGTAAACCAAGTGAGGTTTAGTCATCATATGGAATTCATATGAGGTCTCCATTCCCAATATATTTTCCACATTTAGAATTCTTACAATTCAATTCTAGCTCGTTGGATTGGCCAACACTTGCCTTTTGTCTAATATTTATGTACCCTCATTACCTAGAGAAAAGGAGGTATTCCTCCCCACTCTTCGACAAAATAGTGTTCTCATTGATCTATCCCCCTGAATATTGAGTGAGGACTTCAACTTGATAAAGTCACTGGTAGAAAAGAAAGGGGCCATTCAGAAGCTCAAGGTAGAAAAGACTATCTTCTAGGACATCACTAATCAATCCCATGTGCTGAATATGTTGTTTTTCCACGACCCTGGTGTTTGGGATAGAATCTTAAATATTTGATGCTACCAAACCAAGAATGAAAATGAAGCTAATTTTCACAATGGAATATAAACAATAGTAAATCTACTAGTGCACAAAATATAGACAAATTTTTACATTTTTCAACCCAACTTCATTATATTAATAAACATATAATAGAACAGTCTAGGGCTCCTATACTAGGTCTAATGGCCCTCAAAATATCCACTAGTACAAGAACAGAAAAATTATGATTGGTTTTAGCCCATCCACAAAAAATCTACCCTTAACAATATACTATGACCATCTGGTTGATGTAACATGTACTCACAACTCCTCTCAGTAATACTTGTAACTTCTCGGTCCTTCGGCTCCCGATCTACAGCACGGCTTCTATCAATGATCCAATTCCATCTGACCACTGAACCTCGGCTATCCAATCTTCTCACTTGTTGTGCCTTAGTCCATTAAGGGCACAACACATCAAGACTCCTGTTGAGTTTTTCAAAGCTCCACTTGAGAACAACTCTCAACTTCCCATTATTGCTCCTTAATTATTGAGGGACTTCAACCCACTATAGTCTTCATGTGCTGCTCCAATGAAGACTAACATAGAGCACGGAGGGTTACCACCTATCAGTGTAAGATGCTCATTTCTCATAATGAACACCGGCTAGGAGGACTTCCCATATTTTTTTGTAGATGTCCTTCTCCACACACAAGTCTAGGGTTATTCAAAACTTCTCCTAGTTGATCATACCCTTGAGCTCTTCTTCTACCACTCTAGAAACCACCTAAGTCCATGAAGATGGTGCACATAAAACTCCAACTTGGACACTATCAGGTTGTCCTCCAAAGGGCCATAAATGCCCAATCCACTATCCACACTTTTTCCACTCTCGCACTGCCCTCCAACATACCACGAGTGACCAATCCTTATTGTAGCATCTGCTCCTAGTTAGGGCATCCAACGACCTAGGAAACCCTTCCTCTTGGTTGTTAAAAGACTTCCAAATTGTCCTCTCGTATGACACCATCCACTAGCATCAATTCAACCTTGACAAATTAATACAATACATACCTTGCCATGTGCAACTTCTGTGTCACCCTGGTGCAGTCTACTACACACTGAACCCTCACTCGCATTGCCTGCACTCGCATGTTACTGCACTCGCTTGTTACTCCACTCGCGCGTTCCTGTACTTCCATGTTCATGCACTTGCACATTCCTGCACTCGTGTTCCTGCACTTGAGAGTTCTTGCACTCGATTTCCTACACTCTCGCTACCCGCACTCAAGATGCCTGCACTTGCAATAACTTTCTTGATGTCTAGACTATGAAAGATGCTTCTTGGATGTGTTATATGATTATCCACCACCTTATATTTACACACAATGCAAGTGCTCCATCAAATCACATGTGTGGGCTTGACAACTTGGCACAAGTTCTCTAAACGCCTAGCCAACCTTGACCAAACCCATACATTAACTTAAATTCATTTCTCTTCAACCACAACTCAAAATCAAATGATTTTCTATGCGTAGGATTCACCTCGAAGAGTACTATCATCCTCACCCATCATATGCCAGAATATCTCCATAGTTTTGTCCCCAACATTGATTGGTGAAAAAACCAAAGCTTGGTTTTCAAGCCCACAAGGCCATTTATGGAGCTCCTTCCTCCAAACCCCCGATCCTTACGGCTTGGAGTACCTCCCAAGCTACAAAAATCAACAAAATCTTACAACCATCAATGGCACATATACTTAGAATAACCATCATGAGAGAGATTAACAAATTGCACCAAATATTGATCGATGCTTGATCTCGAAAAGAAACATTGTAGGGATACCTTCATGGATGCCTCCATCCTCCACAGTCATGGTCCATATCATTAATCGATCAAGCTCGATGTAGAAATAAATACCAACAAAAAAATTCATTTCATTTGGAATGCTTATAGCTTCAACACCTATAGCTTCAATTAGTAATCCAAGAATGGTGAGAAAAATTCCCCTTTATATAAGGATTGGTTATGCATTGGCTCCAAGAAAAACTACATCACATCAAAAATCATCTTTAAACCTATAAGAAATAGAAATTTGGTAATATTTTACAAACCAAGTAAGACCTTGAAGCATAGATAGAGAATATCTAGCAAGTAGCTATTCTACATGGAAGATAAGATGACCTTATAATGGAGGAATCTCATATCCCGTCTCAACTTGAAGAGAGGAGAAAGAAAGGAAATTCTATGGCAAAAAAAATCGAGAATAAGATGGTTGAAAGTCTGAGAAAGGAAGATTATGTTATTTCATAACTCAATGCTTTAGCATTTTAATCAAAAATATATATCCTATTTATGAAATAAATATGGTTCCAAATTCCAAGATCATCAATACATGGCCCAACAACTAATCATCTACTTCAAAAAAGGATTAACGGATCCAAGGCCAAACTGGACGAAATCCATCCATAAAATTACAAAACATATTCCCACTTTGGTTACCAAGGAATAAAATGAGGTTTTCCTACGTGAAATCATCATCAATCAAGTGGAATCCATGGTGAATTCCATGCCTCACAACAAATCTCTAGACCCCAACAACTTTACAACAACAACAAAAATCAATTTTGTTAGCCCAATGTTGGAAGAGATCTATGAGAAGTTGTGGAGGCATCTAGGGAATTGAAGACCATTGTGAAAGCCTTAGATGAAACTTTTCTTACCTTTATTCTTAAAAAATACAAGGTCGAGGATCCAAACGGCTTTAGACCCATAGCTCTATGTAATGTAGTATACAAGGTGACTACAAAATTCATTTCCAATCATCTCAAGCCCATTCTTTCAAGGCTCATCTCAACAGAGAAAATTGGATATTTGAAAGGGAATGAAATCTTATATGGGATCATGAATTTTCATGAAACCACCCACTCTCTCAAATACATCAGAAAACTAGGAATGTTGCTCAAGCTATATCTCTCAAAAGCTTTCAACAAGCTCAACTAGCATTATCTCTTCTTAATCATTCTTTCTTTGGCTTTGATCACAAATAGATTTACTGGATCAAGAATCTTGTCACCTCAACCTTCTTCTATATCTTACTCAATGGATCTCCCACTAATCCTTTTCATGCCACTCGAGGTATCAGGTAGGGAGACCCCTTATCCCTATGTCTCATCATTTTAGTAGCAGGTGACCTTGGTTGAGCCTTGAAGAAAACCCTTTTGGGAAAAAACAAAATCAAGGTTTGCGACTATTTGGGGAGGACCTCCCTCTCTCACATCATCAATTCATATATAAGACAATGGGTATGGGTGTCCCAATGGACCAAGAGGCCAAAGGACTCTATCAAATCTTAAATGAATTCACCAATGCGTCAAGTATGGAAATCAATGGAGCCAAATCACAGATCGTCTTCTTTAACACCATGTTGGTAGTACAACGACACATTGCTAGATTTCTTGGTTTTCAAATTACCAATATGCCATCCAAGTACTTAGGATCCCCCTAGTTGACACCTCCCTTAAAGGCAACCTGTGGGAAAACCTCATTAAAAAAATAATAGTAATCTCACCTATTGGACCTTTCACTCACTCAATATTTCAGGTTGACCCATCCTTTTTAAATCAGATTTGCAAGCTCTCCTCTCATTTATCTAATTATAACTTATGGAGCCTGCTTCTATTCTCATCTGCATCCGTAATATTCAAAATTCATTCCTCTAGGGTGGGACCAAATTAGAGAGAAAATGGGCCCTTTTCACATGGGGAAAACTTTCAAACCCAAGTTACAGGGATTCCTTGGACTAAGAGACCCATTAACACTAGCGCCAATAATATAAGCTAAAACTTGGTGGTGATGGCTTTTGGGTGGCTTGGATCATTGAAAACAAATTTGGAATAAAAAATATGCAAGTCACATCCCTCTTCACCAACTGATATGTACCTTCTTCTCCCAAATAGGTTCCTCCATTTGGAACTTGGAAAAAAAAAGGCATGCACTAGTTCAACAACATTGTTTTTGGGTGATCAAGAATGGTCAATTAGCTTTGTTATGGGCCAAATCCTAGCAAAATTTCCCCAAACTCCAGTATTGAAAGGACTTAGAACCCCTATGTATCAACATAACCTAGTTATGCTTGCACAAAGTCAAATATTATTGTATTCCCCCCATCCATAGCCAAGATTGGAAATAGTGGCTTGCCCAGTAGGCTTGAAACCCCATGCCCGACATTGATTTGTGGACAAATTTCTAGAAAAAACTTCAACAACAATGCATATTCGTCTTGAATTAGGAGGACAAACTAAGATGGGGCTAGAGATCAAGCAGTGTTTTTTCCAATCATGAGGCCTATGGCCTAGAAGTTGGTCTTCAAAGTATTCCTACACCTAATATCTGGAACAATATCTAGAAAAGAAAAAACAATGGCCCAAAGTATTTATATTTTTTTGGCTTTTGGTCCAAGAAAATACTCTAACACAAGACAACCTAGAAAATCAAAAGCACTCAAGTCCTTCTCACTACCATCTATGCTTAAGGGAATTGGAAAATTGGGATCATACTTCAACACATGCCTCTACTACGACCTTTGACAGATCATAGAATCAACTATGAATAAATTTAATAAAGACTCAATAAGCATCCCCAAGACAATTGAGAGTAGGAAAGTCCAAGGTTTCTAAAATATAATCTTGAACAAGGTCTAGACCCTTCTACTTGTGATACAAATTTGTGAAGGAAATAAAATGAAATATAGATCTATAGAAAAAAATAGAGATTCATTAAAACATAACCTCTATTAATAAATTGAAAGTGTTTAAACAATAAAAATGCATAATGAAAACAAATTAACTCGAATGGTGTTAGCTTATCTACGAGAAGAGATGTGATGGCTACCCACCTTCACCAAAGTGAGTTACAATGAGTTTGAAAGGCCCTTTTAACATTAAAATAAATTAGTAAAATCTAAACATCCAAAAACCTAACCTTAGGAGATGAAATGCCAAAATTAATATGGGCCCCACTGGGGTTAATTAGTACATCAACTTCCTAGGGTCATAACTTTTTCATACAATATATGTTTGGTAAGCTCGGTAGCCTATTGGAAAGTTCTATATGAGAATTAAACATTTCATACTAATCTAGTATCTCTCTATAGCTATAACTTGTGTACCTGCTACATCAAGAAAACATCATTTTGGGCCTCAAAATGGGCCTAAAAGTTTAGGATCCAAAAAACTATACAAAAATTGCCAACATGGAGAATTGTGCTTTGAGCTAATGGAGTAGGTGGATGGTTACCAATATCCACCTAGCTCAAGGCTTCCCCCAATAAGAAATAGTCTCCATTATGTTTAGGGGCCCCGTCAAATACTCAAAATTCTATTGAATTTGGCTCCTAGTGAGCCACTTAGGCTTGTTAAAGAAGCTACCCAACTTTCCTGAGACGGTAGAATTGGATGTGTTGTTGGAGCATATCCTTTATTTTGGTTTCAATGATCTGGTCCATTGTAGCTTGTTCAATGTAGTTAGGATTGAGCTCTATGGGGGTAATTTCTCGACTGCCTTTGAGGTGTCCAACAAAGGTGAATAATATGGTCAAAGCAACTCCACATTGAAAATTCGATGCAATCCAAGGAATGGGGGAATGCTCAATTCAAAAGAATTGTCACCCACTTCCTTTATGATTGTGTACAACCCATATTAGAGTGGTTGGAGATTCCTATTGGGTCTTGTGAGGCACTCTTTCTGCAAGTGTAACCACTCCTTATCACCAATCTAGAATTTATGTGGAACCCTATGTCAGTCATGCATTGCTTGAGCTTGGCATTGGCTTCTTGCAAGTTATCATGGACATGTTGTTGGAAGTTTTAGATCTTCACAATGAATTTTGATGCCCTGTCTGCCTTGGTTTGAGCATGGGAGGACTCGGTTGGTGAAGATATAATGTGCATAGTTACATCAATTAGGGCCAATGGTTGGAATCCCAAGCATGCCTGAAAATAACTATGGCCAATAGAGTTGTAGAGGGATCTGTTATAGTTATGTTGAACATATGGAATATTTTCATCCCATGTACGTGGGTGCTTGGACTTGTCAATACGCAATACATGCATAATCATCCTATTGAGCACTTTTATTTGTCCATCTGATTGGGAATGAAAGGAAGTTTATTTGGTCAACTTGGTATCCATGATACGCCATAGGTTGGACTAAAAGGTGTTGAGGAATCTATTTTCCCTATTTGAAATAATGGTTCAAATTAGACTGAAATGAACCCAAACACACATTGAAAGAAGAGTTTGGATGTGGTTTCAATTATGATACTCTTCTTGCATGGTGCTAGAATGGTCATCTTAGAGAATCGGTTGACCATCAAAAACACACAATCATTGCCATGCTTGATATATGGCAAACTTGACATATAATCCATGGAGACTGGCTCTCAGGTCTTGTCTAAGGTGTGTAGAGGAGTGTACATTCCATATTGTTTTAGTATTGGTTTAGAAATGTCACAAGAAGTACATGATCTGATATACCACTGGATATATTTTTAAAGTTTTATCTAGTAGAAATATTATTGAAGTATTTTAATTGTCTTCTCCAAAGAAAAGTGCCCTTCCACTCGACTATAATATGCCTCCCATATCAACTTGGCATGCTCGCTTGAAGGAAAACAAAGGTGACCCAAATATCACAATAATGTGTCCTAGAGGTGGAAGTCTATAACTTGCTTGACTACCATCAACATTTGGTATGTGGCAACAAATTATGAGTCGTTTTTGTATAATTGTGGCCATATAGAACTCTTGTTCCCCCGAGTTAAGAATTATGGTTAGTGCCACAACTGATGGTTGACTAAGACAGTCTACGACATTCATTAGAGAAATTTGGAAGTCTAAAATGGGCCTCCTAAGGAATAATATAAAATAATAATAGAAATAATAAAATAATATTAGGTTACATCATCAAATTTTAGAGGGGAAAAAAAACTATTTTTCCACGTGATATTCCCACTTACCAAAATTTCTAAGGGAAATATCAATCTTGCCCAATTTTGTCTTATTTCATGTTTAAACTTAGGATATGTGGGTTTAGAGGTTCCACATGAATTTTTGGATTAAGTGCAGACCCAAACATTAGTAAGGAAGGGAAATATTGCGATTGTAGTGGAGCGTGGGTTGTGGAGAATGACAACCCACATTCTGAAGATGCTCTCATTGGAGCGAAGTTGTTGGGGAAAGTCAAGTTGGGCCCACATGGGAATCTTGGAGGCTCTTTGATAAATCGAGCAAGAGGCACTCATTTTGGTCATTGATTCATCTTTGAGAAAATTTTCTTTGACATGGCACACTTGAGTTGAAGCCAAGTCTGCAAGTGTTGTTTAGTAGACGAGTGTCTCCAAGTGGAGATCTCAACCCATGCTTTGGTGGACTTTGAGAACCAGCCCAGGGTGGTACTTCCATCCTTTTTTTATTGTTCCGAGAATAGGGTGTGCAATCTTGTGGAGAGGCTCAACAAAAATAGCGCAGGGATTGAATAGTTCTTGGAGGAGGCATGTTGGGAGGTTGAGGAGTGAAGTAATTTTATGGTTGAGACTTGAGGTGGAGTCTGGGAAGGTATTTTGTTGGAGATTGAAACTATTTGGCAGAATTTATAGCACTTTGGAGGAGCGACAAACACATAATTTTTTACAAGTTACATCTTCTGCTTGTGGAGGATGGACAAGCATTTGGGGTCAATTTTGGAGTGTCAAAACTATGACAAAACCTTTCTGGGTTTTTGACAAGGACCTCAGAAATTATAATTTTCTAGGAATATTTGAGGGGTCAAACAAGGGTTCCAATTTAGCAAGTAGCTAGAGGAGATAGGGAAAATTTGGGCTGAAATTCTGAGGTCAACATTTAGATAATTCCTTCATGGGTTTTTGTGGGGTATTGGTGGAGATCCTGAGGTTAATTTCCCAGAATTTTCTAAGCACCGGAGGAGGCCCTAGCATCAATTCTTCACAGTCAGTAGCATATTTCTAGGTAGTTTCATCGTAGAGCCAGCAGAGAGTAGCATCGGGTTTGAGAGGGACTTCTTATTGTTCATTTGGGCTTAGCTAGCTTTCCTTGAGGAAGCCCAGACACACTCTTTCCATCACCTCATTGTACCCGCTTCTTATAATAATAAAATGGCTCAGCAGTGCAATTTTTTGCTTTAAAATGGTGTTCTAACATTTGAGTAATTTTTGTGTGTTTTTCACTGTCAATTTCCATTAGGAATATTACATTCCAACCCATATTTTCAACTTATCTCAAAGGATTTTACTCAAATTTCAATTGGAAGAACTCGTTGGATGAAGAACTCAATTCTTCATCCAAGGAGTACCCATGCTGCATATTTTCAATGGACCTTGCTACACAAAAAATGAGAAATACATGAAAAAACATGATAGCAATCATGTTTTCCATGTATTTCTCATTTTTTGTGTAGAAGGATCCATCGAAAGTATGAAACATGAGTACTCCTTGGATGAGGAATTGAATTATGCGTCCAACTAGTTCTCTCGCTTGAAATTAGAGTAAAATAGTAAGGAGATAAATGTAAGATACAAGTTGAAAAAGTGGTTTTCTTTATTTATTTTTATTTTTTTATATTTTTACTTTTTTTACTCCAAAAATGTTGAATCATCCTCCATGGTTGACATCATCATCTTGAATTCTATTGGTTCTTATAAAATTGATTTTGGTTGTATATTTTTGTTTTGAGGTCCATTTTTTACCTCAAAAATTCTCTAATGATTGGTGCTACCCTTCTTGCATTTTATTTTCAAATGGAATTGTTGCAGTTATGCAAACAATTTCTAATGGTAGTTATTTTGTAACTTCCCTTGTGTCTGCATAAAGTGTAGAGACCTGTGATCAGTGTGGATCATCAACTCCATCCCCAAAATATAATGTTTCCATTATCAATAGACCTGCATGATGGATTAAGTACCCTTATCATAGGTGGCGTATCTATGAAAAGTATCTGAGAGTGTTTCAGATGTCTATGTTGAGTGAGGATTGCAACAATAACATAGTCATAGGAATTTGTCTTGATCCCAAATGCTTAGTTTCATATCTAGTAGGGTGAGGACTAGTATAGAGAAAAGGAAGTGTTTTAGATCATCGAATACCTTCTGTTGTGACTTAAATAAGAAAAAACTTTGATTTTTATCGTACCTTATTTACTTGAATTAAGGGACAAGTAATATAAGAGAACCCCAACATGAATCTTTAGTAGAATTTAGCAAGGCCCAAGAAGCAATGAAGGTTTTTTAGAGTCGTTAAGATTATCCAATCCTGAATGAATTGGACCTTGGGTGGATTCACATGCACACCTTTCTCATAAATAATGTAGCCTAATTATTGGGCCTTGTTCATGTTAAAGGAGAATTTTTCCAACTTAACACATAGCTTGTGTTGTCGTAGAGTGTGAAGGACCTGTTGAATATGCTACAATTGTTCTGCCTAACTCTTGTTGAAGATGAGGATATCATCCAAATATAAAACCACAAAAGAAATTGTGAAAATCCTTAAGATATCACCCATTAGCTCATGAGATTTGTTGGGGAATTTTTCAAACCAAAGGGCATGACCAACCATTCAAAAAGGCCCTCCTTAGACTTGAAAGTGGTCTTCCATACATGATTTGGTTCTTTTGGGACTTGGTCATAGCCAAACTTTAAATCAGTCTTACTAAAGTACTTGGCCCCCTTTAGTTGGTCAAGAAGGTCATCAATCTAGAGATTTGGGTATCGATTCTTAACTATGATTTTATGTAGGACCTGGTAATTAATGTAGAGTCACTAGGTCATATATTTCTTCTACATAAGTACAATTGAGATTCCATAGGGTGAGGAATTTAGTTATATGTTACCTTCTTAGAGCACCTCTAGGACCCGGTGCTTGAGTTCCTCATTTTCCATAAGAAAGCAACAATACACTGGCTCATTGGGTAGAGATTCACTGGGGCTCATATCAATTTAATGCTTGACCTGGCAATATAGAGTTACCCCAATGGGTGAGGAGAACATGTCTTTGTATTCGTCCATGACATTGTCCACTTGCTTCTAACGCATGGAGGATACTTGTATGAAGGCCACGAATGTGGCCACAATTGCGAAAAAGACAAATTTCCTGGTCTAGGAGATGACCTTACTGCATTTTTCAGCAAATATTATATAAATGGCAATAGGCGGAGCTACCTATGGTATATTCTATAGTTGCCTACCAAAAATAATAATAACACTACGAGATTTAGAATCATATATTTCATGACGCTTCAATGAGTATGGTTGGCCTAAGAGAACATCTTGAAAAATCAAGGGGAGAGATATCACGCAATACCTCATCCTTGAAGGGATTGATGTCGTAACGCATGTGTCACAGTTGGTTGACACAAAGGTCTTTCCCTTGATAGAGCCACTTAATGGTGCATAGTTGTGGGTGTGGCGTTATCTATAGATCCAGCTACTAGATGAACTTTATTGATATCAGGTTATTTTGACTTCTACTATCAAAAATGAAATGTACTAGAGCACCCTTCACCCACATATTTGAGTGAAAGAGGCACTCACCTCCCTCCGGATCTTCGAGCTCACTTTGCTGTACCTTGGTGGTGGCAAAGGTGGCATTAGGTTCTACATAAATTATTTACTTCCCCTTGTCTAGGTATGATTGATATTCAGGACACACATTTGAATATGAGGCTTTAAGCTCAGCCACCAATGATTTCCTTACACAACATTCATCAATGTTATGAGAGAGGCTCTTGTGGAACTCACACCACTTTCCTATGTCTTTCTTTCTCTTCCCAATACCATTCTTTATTTTCAGCTTAGATCGTTTATCCTTGGGTGGCCCACCCTATATTTGTCCTTTGTTATACGATTTGGGTATGCCATTGCCCTACTTTTATTGTGAGGAATTCACAGATCCAAAGTCTCACTTCTTATGTTTAAATTTGTGGTCAATTTTGACAACATATTTTTATGTTGTGTAAAGTTATGATATGTCCAAGAATTATATTTCTATCTTGATGTATTTTTGTAGAAAGCCAAGGTACTTGAGCACCAAATGTCACTCAAATCCTTTCATACCCAGCTTGGTGTGCAAGGTATGGAAGATATTTGTGAAATTTGGCACTATTTCGTCCCTCTCCTGTCGTAGTGTGGTTGATCTCATGTATTGGTCGTCATGGCTTCCAAGAAGGTAATATTGTTCCTTAATAACATCCCTAAAAGAGTTTAAAGTCAGTGCAACTATAAACAGTGTGGATTCCTTTCTGGCCATTTGGTCACGATAAGTCTCCCACCAATCCTTAACATGGGCGATATCCTTAAGGAGTGCATAGGTAATTTTTTCTATCAAAAAAATTATGGACCAAAAATACCCTTCTAGCAAATTTAACCATTTTTCTAGAGTATCCACATCTATCTAGACTTCAAATATAGGCATATCAAAATTAATGTGTACATTTAAGGGGGAAACACCTCAAAAGTGACCACTTTATGAATATGTATCACCTATTCACATCCATTGAAGGATCTAGGAAAATATTATCCATCATCTTGATCCTTTCTCATGTGAGGGCTTCCCCAAGCAATAGTTTATTAGGATCTCCTACTCCCTATTATTTCTTTTCTTCCACCATGGGAGGTTTTTAGGATCAATAAGGAAGGTCTTGCAAGGGCTCAAGAAGTTCAATTCCCGACTTCTTATACCCCGACCTCGTTGGGGACATGCACAAAAAAATAAAATAAAGAGCGTACCACTATGATATCATTGATCTAGATTTGAAAATGGAATTAAATTAAATACATATTTATAACAAAAACTGAGAGATATAGTGAAACTTGACTTCTATTAATCAATGGAAAGTGTTGAAACTGTAAAAATGTAGAATGAAAAAAAACTAACTCGAATGGAAGTAGCTTATCTCTGAGAAGAAATGTGATGACTACAAGCCTTCACCGTAGTTAGTTACAATGAGGATGAAAGGCCCTTTTTAACACTAGAAGAAATTAAGAAACCCTAAACATCTAAAAACATAACCTAGGAGATGAAAAAACAAAAGGCTTTGTGGCCCTACTGGGTTTAGTTGGTACATCAACTTCCTAGGGTCATAACTTGTGTATACAATATTTGTTTAGCGCACTCAATGACTCATTAGAAAGGTCTAAATGAGAATTACAAATTTCAGACTAACCTTGGATTTTCCTTTTGGCTATATATGATGGGGCCCATCAATAAGTATATTTTGAGGTTCATTGTGCTATCCTCCAGCCCATAAAACTCTCCTTTTCTCACATTAATTCACATTTGTAGCCATAATATGCTTAGTAAGAATACTAAAGGGTGTTTGTCATATTGCATGGTCTAATGTGATTAATATTTAGGAAAAAGAAGCATTTTTTGAGGTATTTACTATGCAGGGACTTGATGGAAACAACCAGAGAGAATATAGGAGGCTTGTCCACCTCATTAACTCATCTCGAGATCACATAATCCTCACCAATAGCTCGAATTCACTAATAGCTGAGGAACTCCAAGTACATGTGAAAGGGAACTAAATCCACAAATCTCGAGATTTCAGAAGGGAACACTCCTCTTTTCAAGCGAGTTTCCCTCAACTACTTTTTGTATAAATAAACCATCCAAAAGGCTCATTGGGATACGAATCTTTGTTGCAATTAGGAGTAGCTACTTAGAGCCTAGTGCTTTACATTGTTATTCTCATCTTTCATATGATGTATGTGACTCTTATTTTTTGTTAATGTGAAGTTCAATATTGGTCTGCATCTAAGTTATTTTTGGAGGGTTGAAACCCTTGGGTTTGGGCCCAGCCCAGAGACTTTAGTCCTTCTCTTGTATTTTTCCTTATTCCTGCTCAATTTATTGCAATGATTTTCTTGTTTCATTAGGTATTATATTACAAAATTTGTAGTTTCAGGGTTGCCTATCACCTCTCTTGTGGGAAAAGTGATTGGAATATCTACAATAACAACCCAAAGATATTTGTTTATGATTTCTTGGAAATTGTTAAGTATGGGGTTGTAATCCTTATACATGTTTAGTTTCTACACTTTAGGAGTTAGTAACATTGGTTTGGGAATTAGAAGTTGTGTTGTAGGTTATATTAGATTTCAATAAAATTAAAATCAAATTTTCCATGTTCATTTACTTTGTTGTAATAGTGATCATTTGATGCATGTGTTTGATTGGTTTGCAGGGATTGTGTTGACCTACAGGAGGGGGAACACCTTTCTACATCCACCTAAGCCACTCCATATCCCTCCTAGACACCTCACTTTACCTCCAAACTCTACCACCAATATCACTCTGCTATGGTAAATGGAGGATATTGTGGGCACAAACTTTGGTGCAAGAGAGACCTCTGAGGGGTAATAGGCTTGGCTAAGGGGCTCCCACACGCTTCACTCACCTTATTACACCTTCATTCACCTTCTTCTACCTTCAAGACACCATTATTTTCCTCAAAAAATCTCTCGAACCCCCTCGTATAGCAAACCATTGCCTCATGTAGCAATACAGGGCCTCCTGTAGCACTTCCTTTAATAGAATTGTAGCATAGTTTTCTTCAAAAATATTCACTCTTGATTTCAGCCCTTGGGTATTGAAGTTGAATAATGGCCCAAAATCCTTGATTTCATGATATAGGAAGACTCTAAGACTACTCCAAATCCATTTTTATCCTCACTGGAAACATAAGACAACAAATAGAATTAGAATCATAATTTTTTATTCATAATTGTATTGAAGGTTGAATTTCTCCTTTTCAAGCAAGTGAAAATAGATAGATGATTCATGCAAGTAGGTTATTACATTGATTAGGTGTTCAAATAAAATAACATGGTTTACTTCTCCAACTAGACTAGAATTTTTCCTTTCATGCAATCTCAATTCAGGATTTAACTTGAATGTATGGCACTTTCACTTCTATAGTAGAATCATGTTCATCTCCTTGCAATTGTCACTTGTTTTTTTCTTTGTAGTTAGCTGAAGGAGTGGTCTTTGAACACCTTGATTTGATCTCATGATTGAGGGTGACGTGATTAGAACCTAACATGTTGTGCATATAGCACTGTCACCTCTAAGTTTTTACCCACCTTGAGTATTGTATTCAAGAATAGCCTTACGATGACATCAAAATTGTATTCATGAATCACTCTAGGTCTATTAGGAAAAAGGGTAGGTCTAGCCAAAGCTTGGTCAGTTTCTCTCCCTTCACAAAAAATAAAGCATGACATAGGAAGTATGTTGGAAGACTTTAAGAGTTAAATGTTGCATACCTTTTCCCTGCAAATGGATACTATGAAAATTGAAAGGAAGCAAGTGGAAGCAAAAACGATACTACTTATCTTTTTCCCTAGATGTACTAAGAGACATGCTAAGAATGCGTGCCCATTAAATGCCATAGAAGTATGCTTATTCTGTGAAGAGAATCATGTAACAAACAAATCTCCCTCTCTTCCAGGCCTAAAGGATGTATACCAAGGAGGGGTAGAAGGTGGGTTAGAGCAGTTGTGCTTCATTAACTAAATGAGGCCTCCAAATCCTCAACTGTATCAACAAGGCATGCAAGGTGCAAATTATCCTCACTACAATCCAAATCAAAATGCACCTTTCCATCCTTGGTATGCTTCCACTCATCCATCATGGTCCACACCTCGTCCTTGGCCTTATGTTCCCCAATATCCTCCTCATCCTATCAACCCTCCTTTTCAGTCATATCCACCCCAATCTTCCCAATGGGACAACCCCTCACCAGGGTGGAGGCCTCAATCAACCCAACCTCCTAATTTAATGCCTCCAACTCAAACTCAACCATAACTTCCTCACCATACTCCACCTAAGAAACCTCAAATGCCTGCTCAACCCAATCTAAACCCGAAAAATAAGTAGGCACAATAGGTTTATAGTGGGGAGACATCCTATCTTGCTTATGTTGTGGAAAACCAAAAGATCAACCTTTGGTATTGGAAGGTAATCCAAGATAATCACCCAGCTTCTCCAACTGGAAATATTGAAGAGGATAAGGAAGAGACTACTCCTCAATCCAATGCACCTCCTTATCATGAAAGGTTGGTCCACCCTAACCAGCATAGCCTAGAAGAGGTTGAACTTCTGGGAGAATTGAAGAACTTGTGTTTCAATATACCCCTTCTCCAAGCCATCAAAGATGTTCCCATTTACAACAATCTTATTAAAGAGAAATGTTTCAAAATACCTAGGAGAAGAAGAAGAGATACCCCCAACATCAATGTTGTTGGACAACTATCTAATATGATGCTTGGAAGAGTAATCTCCCCGAAGTACTTGGATCTTGGTAGCCTAGTATTGTATGTGCACATTGATGGAATTATGGTCCCTAATACATTGAATAATCTTGGGGCTACAATCAATGTGATGACCAGGGAAACCATTTTGAAGCTCAATCTCCAAGGAGATTTGACGAAGAGCACTACAGTATTGCAGTTTGCAGACAGATCCATAGTAGCTCCCGAGGGATTTATTAAGGATATCATGGTCTCCATTAACTCCCGGGAGTACCCCACTGATTTTCTGGTCCTCTAGCCCAAAAAAAAGTTTAATTTTTATCCTCTCGTCCTAGAAAGACCTTAGTTGGCCACTACTGATGCCTAGATTAGTTGTAGGGATGGAAACATGACTATTAACAATGGAATGTTATAAAAAAAACTTGTGTTGTATCCTCCTACTTAACCCTCTATTGAGCATGATTTACCCTTATCGTTAGAGGGTGAGGAAGAGGAATAATTTTATCAGACAACTCGCTACCTAGTTTGCACACTGGACACTGTTATAGGGGGAGGAAAACTTGATGAAGATGAACCTATTAACCATATCTGATCCATTAATGAAAAAGGTATTATAGACTTTATGTGAAGTTGCTTGTCAGCACTGGATTGGCCCATATCAACTAATCACATCATGACACGTCACCTCCTATGTTGATGTCATCTAGGACAAGTGGTGTATTCTTGGGACAACACGCATTCTGCTGAAATCACCCTATTGACCCTTGACCATTGACTATTGACTGTTGACCTTTGACTTTTTGACTTTTTTCCCTAATTTTCCATAAACTTTGACTAGCTTTAACTTTTTCATTTGGACCCGGATTTACACATTGTTCACACCATTGGAATCGTATCAACGAGAATTGCGACTTGATCCTACTTTCATCTACATTTGAAGACTTTGATCTGGAGGCAAAACTGGATCCATTTTGGATCACTCCTCCCCACTGGAAGTTGTTGGACCACCAAAACTTAGTTTTAGCTGTCGAGTAATTGAGGATAAAGTTTCTTCACTTTTCCAACCTCGATCCGTCGTGCTTTACTAGGATTTGTACCTTTGAGTCCAACTCGAAGATACTGAACATTTCCCCATCACGAAGTCCTTATTCTCCTGTCAATAATTATGTCCTCATGTAGCTCATTGAGATACTTGGGAAAAATATCTTCAATGGAAGGTAACTGACCTTGCTCTTTAGGATCTTCAATCATTGAAGGCTCGTACAACAGTAAGTTTTCAACATTTACGATAAAATAGATCTGCAAATAAGCTGGTAGATCTAGGCGGAAAGAATTTTCACCAATTTTGTCAAGTATTTTTAAAGGACCATGTCTAATTGGTTTCAACTTCTTAACTTCCCCTTGTAGTCTTTCTTTGCTGATGTACAACCAGACTTGATCAACAATTTGAAAACTATGCTCAAATTGATGCTTGTCATGTCACGCCTTATACTTTGCTTGGCTTCTTTCTACCTGTTCCTGTATTGCCTGGTGAATTTCCTGGATTTTTTCAATGAACTTGGTTGCTTTTTCCACATCACCATGTCCATAAACTTCTATGTCTTTACCAAAGACAAAATCCAAGGGAGACTTTGGTATAAAACCAAAACAAGTCTCAAAAGGCGATCTCTGAGTAGAAGAATGTTTTGCATGGTTGTAAGCATGCTGCACATAAGACACATGCTCATCCCAAAGTTTGGGATGCTTGCTGCAATACCCTTGAAGAAACCGTATCATTGTCATGTTGACCACTTCTGTCTAACCATCTATTTGTAGATCAAACATCGTTCTCTTTTTTAACTTCATGTCCATTAACTCCCATAGACTTGACCAAAATTTCCCGACAAATTGAAAATCTCGATCGGATACAATAGAAGTGGGTAACCCAAAATGAACCCATACATTTTGAAAGAACAACTTTGCATCTCGTTCAGTTGTGACATGTTTATTACATGGTGTCAAAATAAACATCTTACTGAACCTATCCACAACTACATACAAATAATCATGACCCTTTCTAGACTTTGGCAATCCCCCAACAAAATCCATGGAAAAACTTTCCCAAGGACGAGAAGGAATTTGAAGTGGAGTATACAAGCCTAATTTTCCATTACTTGGCTTGCTTGTAGCACACATAGTACATCCTTTGATATATCTAGAAAATGTCTCATTCATTCGTGGCCAATAGCAGAATCTTTGTAATTGTGCAACTATTTTACTTACACCAAAATGACCCGATATGAGAGAAGTATGTGCTTCTCGAATTATATTAACTCTTTTAGTTTGTGGAATGCATAACTTTCCCAAATGATATAAGAGTTTGTCCTTTATGAAATAATCCAATTCTTCTCCCTGTTTTCCATGACTTAAAGTTGCATATACATTTTTAAAATCTCTGTCTTGAGTATATTGTTCAATGTAACTTGCATGAATTACCGAATTATGCTTAAGTATTGTGGATGCATTTATAATTGGTCTTGATAACATGTCTGCAACCTTATTATGTATGCCCTTCTTATATCTGATAACAAGATGAAATTGTTGTAGAAAACCCATCCACCGATAGTGTCGTGATTGTTGCAATTTAGTTTGTGATTGTAGGTATTGAAGTGGTTGATAATCTATGTGTATGATTGTTTCTTTACCCATTATGTAATGTTTCCACTTTTTAACACTATGAACTAATGCATACAACTCTTTATCATATGTAGGATAGTTAACTACCATTGATGTGAATGTCTCAGAATGAAAGCATATAGGCTTTCTGTGCTGCATCAACACTGCCCCCATGGCGTATTCACTTCCATACATCCTGTTCTACAACTCTGATCTGATGGTAGCCGCTTCGCAAGTCCAATTTAGAGAAGTAAACTACATCTTTTAACTGATCTAACAAAGCATTAATACGAGGAAGAGGATAACTATTTTTCATTGTGATTTTATTTAATGCTCTACAATCAATGCACATTCTCCATGAACCATTTTTCTTTCGCACTAACACAATAGGTGATCCGCACGGTGATGTGCTTGGTCGAATAAATCCTTGATCGAGAAACTTCTGTACCTGCTTCTTTATCTCTGCATTCTCTAGAGCTGATAACATGTACATTCCAATCTTAGGTAGTGGAGCATCTTGCTGCAAATAAATCTCATGTTCTATCTCTTGCTTGGGTGGAATCCCTTTAGGCTCTTGAAACAGAATATCATAATCGGAAACAACTTTAACTATATCTACATTCTGTTTAAGATTACAACCTTGGAAAGCATCAGATTTATCATTATCCTTTTCTTTTACAATCATAAGTAAAAATTGCTTACTTGAATTTACAATTCTTTTCATCTATCCTAAATTTATGAGAGAGAAGTTATCTTTGAGTTTATGAGCCCTTCCAATATATTCAATTCCATCCTTAATGAGTTGATATTTATTTTCAGTTCGATAGAAGATAGCACTTCTATCATACAAGTATGCACTTCCTAATACAATTCCACATATGTCCAATGGGACTATGTCTAACTCAACCTCATCTACAAACTTTGACCCAATAGCAAAACAAAGTTTACATTGTTTCGTAACTTGTAGCTTAGTTTTATCACACACCCAACCTAATGGATATGGCTTTTTATGAGGTTTTGTTTCTATACCCAACTTCTTTACAATTTCTTCATAAATCAAATTAACTTGTGACCCACTATCACATAAAGTATCAATTTTAGTATGCTTAGAAATGACTATAATGTGAAATAGCTCATTTCTTTTCCTCTCATCATTATCATTATCAACAGAATGCGAAGAAGTACTTGTAGATGCTTTAGAATATTTACCTTTTATATCTGTAGTTGTAACCGTTGTCTCGTCACCTGAATCTGATCCCAAGTCCCTTTGAATAGCAGCAATATTCTTCCACTCCTTACTCCCAAACTTCTTAGGCTTCAATTCTGGATGTAATGACTAGTAGTGTACCTCATCGTGGCCTTCCTTCTTACAATGTGTGCATGAAGGTTTATCTTTCTTCACAGTGTTTGTTTTCTTCTCCTTCCATTTAAGTTTCTTCTTGTCTTTATTCTTGGTTTCAATAGGTTTTGATGATTTCCCAACATCTTGAGTTACATTTTTGCCTCTATCTTCTAGATGATTTGCTTGGACCGATACATCATCTAAGCTAGTTGGATAAAACATAAGTATAGTATGCCTCAAATAAATATGAAGACCACCTATGTATTTCAACAATGTCTGTGATGAGTCCAATGATATGCCTAATGTTAAAGCTCTCTTACAAAATTCTTGAGTATAACTTTGAACACTTTGACCTTTTAATTGACGTATTGTTTGCCAACTCATAATTTCTTATCGCCTATAAGCCAAAGGATAAAATTGCTTTTTAATAGTGGTGAGCACCAGTATTGCAACAATAATGTTGCAACTCTTGGGCTGCCTACTTTACTCTTATCAACCCGGTAGTTCGTAACAAACTTGGAAGCGTTGGTGTTGTATGCACAAGTACTAGTTCTTACTGCAGGTTGTCACTTGGTCAGCTGGCGCAAGATCACTAGGAGTTTAAACCGGCTTCTATGGATTCTAGAAGAAGCTCCATATGTGATGAAAGGAGAGAAAGATTACTCTACAGATGCTACTCTAACTGCAGAAAGGAGAAAGACTGAAATGTAAAGCAAACCTATTAAACCCTACTTAATCAACTAATCCTACTTTTGTAGAAAGCACCATGAACCATGAAAGGAAAGCCATTACCTACTCAAGGATGTAAACAACATCTAACTGAGCTATTTCTGGAAGTAAATAAGCAAAAAACATATTTTTGGATTTTTATGTGAATTTGACATGCATGTAATTTATTGTGTGTGAATGTGGCAGCGAATAAGTGGCGTTGGAGGGTGGTTTTGGGACTCGAGAGGATGTAGGATGGTGTGGATGGATCCTAGAAGGTCTCAGGTGGCCTTCTGGAGGCTTTTCCCACACTCGGCCTTCAAAATAAAGCCTACAAGAAAATCTACAAGAGGACATAGGAAATCTACAGGAGGAAAACAGGGAACTACAGGAGGCCTACAAGATGAGGCCGAGAGCAGTTTTCACTATTTTGAGGGTGTGAGAGAGGGTGGAAAAGGTGGATGAAGGTTGGAATGAGGTGTTAAGGCACCTAGGGTCTACCAAGAATCACTAGGAGAGAGAAAGATGATTGGGTTTGCTCAAGGAGAGAGGAAGAAGTTCTATGGAAAATGCAGGAAACTAAGGCAGAATTAAGGTGAGACTTGGGCGACCTATAGGGAATGGATCAGGTGGAGGATGGGATGGTTGATAAGATGGCCTACTACAAGAAGAGATCTGTTGCAATGGAACTGATAGACAACTAATAAGATCAAGCAAGTAATGAAATAAGCGCATCTAGAAAAATAGAAGTTTGCATCAAAGTAATCCAAACTATGATCTATGAAAGGAAATGCTGGGAAGTGCTACAAGAAATGAAAGCATGAAAGAAGACTACTGCAAATAAAGAAGTGAGCATGATGAAGAAGATCTGAAGCAAAACAAAACTAGACTATTAACCTACTAAAAAGCTGCAAACACTAGAAGTCCTATGAATGAGGAAAATCTGTGTTTTTGGGGCAGCAAGAGGGTCTTTGCCTCAAATCATGGTCCCAAAGGGATGAAGAGAGGCCAAGGCACTGTTGCTAGCCTTTTAAATCTTTTTTTTTATCACTGCTTAACCTACTATAGAGAGCACAAATAGAAGCAAACTACTGAATCATCAAAAGCAACCTATTCTTAGCCATAAAAGGAATACATCTAACAACAATCTAATCTACAAACTGAAATAAACATACAAATACAAGTAAAGAGGGGCTTGGATGCTTGGATTGGGCCCTAACCCAAGAGCTTCAGGCCTTTGAGGTAACTCAGTGCTAACTCAAAAATGATTCCATCTTTATTTCCAAAACAATAGAAATATTACATGAAACTATCACAAAATAATAAGCTCGAAGTTGAGCAGAGTTTACATAAGCAAAAATCCAACAAAAATATGACCCTAGTGAGGCCCTAGGCCTCTCTACTTATAAAAATGAAGCTACCAACAACTTCCTTAAAATCAGGCAGGCTTGGCTCCTAAAACTCGAGATAACCATTAGTCATCCTCCACTTGCTTGACTGCCTTCTAGTGCATGATTTGGTTGCTTGTACTCCAAGCTAAATGAAGGGGAATTCAAAGTGAGGAGTAATAAATGAAGGAGATTCCCTCCTATAAGTCCTCTCCTTTGTCCACTTCGAGTTATTGTTGCCATTTGTCCATTGGATCCTTGACTTTGACCTCAAAATCCATCAATAATCTGCATTAAATACATGTTAGACCACATGGCATAATAACTAACTCAACTCACTCTATAAGCATAAATATAGAAAAAAAATCATACAATAAGCTAAGAGAATGGTTGATTTGACTAGGTTAGGAGGTAAAATGAACCCATATAATTACCCATTTATGAGGCTCATCAAATAGTAGAAACAAATTCATTCCAAGTTGAAATGATTTTACCATGCTTTTTGAGATCTACTTGTTGCTTACCTCCCCACCATACAAGTGCAGTTCCTCCAAGTCGAAGGCTAGCAAGATGGATCTTCTTCCTTTCTGAAACAACTTTCTACACCTTGTAATACACTTCAATTTGTCTTATCCAATTATGAAGCTTTTCAGCATTAAGTTCTCCATCATAAATTGGCAAATCAAATTTTACATCTAATTTGATCAAAAAGGATTTCTTCTTTTTCTTCTTAGAAGGACTAGATTTATGGGAAGAAGAAGATGAAGATGATGGTGATGATGGAGGAGATGGTGGAGGAAGAATTTCTCCCTTTCTCTTACCTTCTTGGTATTTAGGTGATGAAGTGCCTTCATCTTTGTTATTCTTAAAATCGCGATGAATTTCTTCCACCATTGCACGTATCGTCATGAAACTATCCAAGAATTGAGATTTGGACCCAAGTGGGGTTTCATCCACCATCCTTGTTTGTGAAAAGACCCTTCCAATCTATGGATTCACCTCAACAAGTTTACCTTCACCTTATCCGAGCCTTAACCTAGTAAGCATTCAAAGCTTCACATAGTCTTGTCAGACCTTAAAAAACTTGCTACTCTGATACCACTTGATCTGTTAATGAAAACAGTATTATAGAATTTATGTGAAGTTGCTTATGTTACTTAGTGCAATGGATTGAAAAGATTGAAAATAACATAAACACATAAGTAAATTGAAAACACATTCAATCACATCAACACAGCAAAATTTAATAAAGGAGTTCACCAGACTTCCTGGCTATGTCTCCTAGTCCTTTAGCTTCTAGTGTTCACTGCTTTATTTTGTCTTCAAAATGATTTTATAGGTATGAGCTCAAAAATGGTAGCTCAAATGAGAAAACAGACCTCACCATTGTGTTCAGCTCAAAATTTTGAGTCAAACGAGTATAAACTCCACCATATTTGGCCACTGTGACCTCCAGACCCCCTAGAATGTGCAAAACCACCTCGGCCTTCTACAAAACCACTCTTCTTTGCACAATATCACCTCGATCTGCGCACTGGTGGTTTGACTGTTCAGCACCTGCATAAATTTTAAATAAAATTTTGGAGGCTTGGTTTACCAAGCTCCGCCCTTGGCATAATGGTTATTGGACTGCGTTGAAGTCGTTGCATATATATGGTTTTGGTAGGTCAAGGATTCGAAATCCCTGCCCAACTATTCTGCCATTGGTTATGGTAATATTGTATATGGTATTATGTTAAGTGGTGATATATGACTATGGTTCGGAGTATAGAACTTTGCTTGCCATTGCTTGTTATATGGTTTAGTTTATTCATATATGGTGTATGGTTTAACATCGCCCATTCCATGTGGGATATTTCATCAAGAGGTTTGGCGGCTGGTGGCTTGACCCTAGTCGTCAACCTTTTATTCTAGCAATAACACATAACACCATAAATACAATGTCATCCTGAATCTTAACAAGTCCCAACGTAGCCCGTCTGACGCAGTTCTCTGGCTAAAACTTACCCATTTCAGGAGGTCAGGGGTTTGATCCTCCCTGAGCCCCTAAATTTTGGAAATAAGGCCGGATTGGGCAAAATTCGGGCTGCCACGTGTTAGCACTGGATTGGCCCATATCAACTAATCACATAGCAACACATCACCTCCTATGCTGATGTCATCCAGGACAAGTGGTGTATTCTCGGGATGACACGTGTCCTGCTGACATCACCCTCTTGACTGTTGACCATTGACCATTGACTGTTGACCTTTGACTTTTTTACTTTTTTCCCTAATTTTCCACTAACTTTGATTAGCTTTAACTTCTTCATTCAGACCCGGATTTGCGCGTTGTTCACACCGTTGGAATCGTATCGATGAGCACTTCCACTTAGTCCTACTTTCATCTACATTTGAAGACTTTGATCTAGAGGCAAAACTGGATCCATTTTGGATCAATATCTTATAGAATCAACCCCCCACTACCATATTTTTTGGCTTGAGGGGGCCTGACCCAGGTTTAGAGTTAATTAGACAAACAAATCCCTACACTACTGGCCCTTTTGGCATCAGTCGGTGGTGCGTGGACTGAAGTCTTACCCGAAGCAGTATGGGGGAATGTTGGAACCAAGTTTCCGTACCCTAGAGATGTCTAAGGGGTAAATTTAGTCCCACTTTGAATACCTTCACGCACTATCCTGACCTGCGATACCTTCGTGATTTGTTATAACCGCCTTCGCGCGACCCTCACTAGGGGATGAGGTGATTTTGCGCTACTATGGCAACAACTTGCACTATTTCCCTAAATTACACTACGTATCTTACTTATCTTCTTACAAATGTTAGTTAACTTCGCGTAAACAAATACTTTATCTCACATTTACTTAATCAACACAATCATATATGTTTGCATGTCATATAAACAATGAAAATGCAATTCATACCTAATATACTCAAAGCATAAAATAGTAAATGAATGCACAAAATTGGTATAAAACTTCTCTTTATTAATGCTTCAATGGTTAAAGACTCACCCTGCCCTGCGTACTCAGTTTCAAGGGTCCGCGCACTCAACCGTAGACTACTAGGCCTCTGCGCACTCAGTTGCAAAGCCTTCTCCTACTCTATGACCTAAAGACCCGACTCTACACTTAGATAGGACTCAATTCTCCATTCTTATTCATTCGGTCAATTCTTTACAACTTAGAGCCTCACTCTATTTATACAATCCCATGGTTTGCGGACCATGGGTAGATCTCCAAAGCCGACATTACATTAAAAAATTGAGGGCGGACAACCCTTATGATTCATTTATAACTTAGCGCTGCGCGCCCACAAATTGTGGAGTCTTTACATCAGATTTACAACTTTTAACCAAAAACTGGGCTTTTAGCCCCAAAACTTCCCTTGGGGGATCCCGTGACCAATAGGCCCCCAACAAAAACATCGTGACTCGCCCTCAAGTCACTCTGTCGATGCCGAGATCTTCGTGCTAAGACCTCCAAACTCTGCCTGGACTGCTACAAGATCGACGACGCACTGAGCAGCTGCCTGTCATACCTCCTGGATGCACTATAGCTCAATTCTCAAATGGCCAAGTGTTGTCTGCTAAGCAACCCTTTGCAATTTATAGCACCTTTTGAATTTGAATTCGACCGTTCCCCCCAAATCCAGTCCATTAATGCTCCCTTGGTGACAGATTTTTCCAAATCTAGCCCATAAAGTTTGCCTTAAATGGCTGTCGCCCGCTCCATTTATTCTCAGACCAAGCATCACATCGTGAGTAGTGGTTATAATGGTCACTTTCCAACCAACCCACGCGGCAGCACAACTACCCTTGCATTGTCGCAGACCCTATGACACCTCGCTATTGCACACAGTCCTGACATCGTGTAGCTCTCGGGTAGAGTAGTTTATAGACCTGTGCCTCCTTTCAGTTGCTTGAGTGTTGACTATGCTTCCTGCGGATAGTCAACTGGCTGGGCCACTTGTGTATAGCTTTAAACGACTGCCATTTACTTTCCTTGGGAAAAGTTCGCTATTTAATTTCTCCAACTATAGAACGTTGTCATCTGTGACTTCCTTAATAATATACGGTCCCATCCCATGTAGCAAACTGAGAAACTCTCAGCGGTGGTCCCCAAGTTTGTCAATGTAATCGAGCTCATCCTACTTTATCACTACAGTCTTTTTATCAAGAAAGTCCTTCTTTATTCCTTCCTCAAGCTTCTTGACTTCTGCTTCTGCCACGGTGCTTTTCTCCCTTAACTGAACTCTTTCATTCATGAGTTCTTGGAGCCTAATATCACCCTGCTAGATCTCCTCATTAAGTCCCAATCGTTCATCTTCAAGCTCTTCCAATGGAGTGATCCTTTCTTCCAAGGCTTCATGGTTCATTACCCCTGTGAGCGCCACTATGCATGGACTAGACATGCTAGACTCCATAGGCATTACAACTTATACTCCATCGATCAGTTGAAAAGGTGTTTGTCTGGGTACGTGCAAGTCCCAATCACTTCGCAGCGCATTGCATACCGTGTTGAGCGCGTTGCACTCCTTTTCAGTTGCTTCTGCGTGGATAATCTTCTGCATGGTTATTCTTCCCACATACTGTTTGTCCAACCTTAAGATCCAAATGCACATTTATCCCCCAACACATGCTTATTGACCATACCTCTCAACACGGAGTTCATGCATATCTACATAGGTTGTTTTCCATATGTCAGCATCCACCTGGCTAGATGTGCACGCGGATTATCGTGCCCACTATATTTATTTGTTAATCGCACTCTAGGCTTCCCAAACCATGTGCGCATCATTATCCTGCATTCACGCCAGTCCTGAAAGCCCCCTTGGTGTGTACCCCACCACCTTGCGGGCGTAACGTGCAATACCCAATTCAAAGCCTGGAAGCATTGCTTTTTTGGCACCTCCCTTTCAAATTTGTCCAAGAAGGTATCTACCTCATTTAACCCATCATAAGTAGGCAAGTCCCTTACTTCTATCGATACACAGTGCAACGACCTTTTCATCATATTACAATTCAATGTAGTCACCTCATGTAATCGGTTCTGCCATCGCTCTGTTTCTTCATTCGAATCCAAAGTACGGGAGCTTTCGCGCTCCCATGAGATCCATCCGTGCGTAGTGGGATTCACTCAGTCCTAGTTTTCCACTGTTATCTTATAGATGTAGTCCAAATCATCATCACTTTCATAGTTGTGCATCGGCTTTGTATAGTGCGATCCTTTAGTGGGGTCCAGAGGCATAACTACACGTAGTGACTTTTTTTCGAAAATCATCTTACGCTTCTTTAGATTAATCACCTGCTTCATGTCAGTGGCCCAATCAATTCCTAAGAGTCTGTGGTAGGGATTGTTGTCATCAACAATCTCTATCACTTCAAAGTCTACTAGCGTGCTCACTTCCTCAATATCCACAGTAATTCGCTGCAATCGCCTCATGGGTACTATATTTTGTTGGTTCTCCATTCGCAACTGAATAAGAGACCAGTGTAGCATAGGTTTCCCCATTCACTCCCACGTATGCTTCAGTAGAACATTCGTGTCTGATCCTAAATCCAGAATTACTTGGTCCATCTCATATTCTCCAATCTACATGGTTAACCTCATTTCTCTTCGTGTCCTCACCTTATGCTTTCCAATCTTCTGGACTACAGGCGGTTCTCCTGGCGCGATCCCAGTGCATCTGTTAATGAGTTCTTGTAATCCATTACAGCCTTACTGTCATGCAATAACTTCATGCATGTTTCCAAGAACTTTGTAAGCATAGATGGGTCCATCTCCAACTCCGATCTATCTTTGCTTCCTGAAGTGGAGGCATCAATGAAGCTCTTCTTAGCTTCCATGAAGGTTTCCTTAGTGTGCTCCAAATCAAACTCTGCTTCTTTCGTTGGAGATTTGCAAACCTAAGTACTATCTTCGGGTTGTTTGCCTTTATCATCTCCCATCGCGATTCCACTTCAGAGCACAATTTTCACATTCGGATCTTCTTTGCGCAGCTTAGACCTCATCATCTGTAGGTTCTAAGTCGAGGGAGGCGGTAACACTCCCTTATCATGTATCCTAGCTATCAGTGTAGGACAATCTTCCATCTCATGATCAAACAAGGTACAATACAGACACGATGGACACGTTGGGTTCATACAATCACGGACATAATGTCCTTGTCCTCTGCAATTGTAGCATATCAGTTGTCCATGACCTCTTCCAGGTCCTCCTCCACTTCAGCCTCATCCGCACCCCTGAAATCTTGTTCACGCCACTCCTACGTTCTAGTCTAGGGGTCGCGTTTTGGCCTGAACTCTGTAGGAGGGATTTCTATTCATCATTATAGCTTCTACAAGTGCGCTCATCGTGTCCCACTGACCTACAAAAGTTACAGAACAATTGCTGTGAATTTTGTGTATACTTCTGTAACAAATAGTAGTTGTGTGTAGCGTGTTTCCCTCCTATTTGAAAAATCACACACCACAACGTATGCACTGCACATGGTCCTGCTTGTGCTTCCGATCTTAATGGAATCGGTCCTCCTTCCGTGAGGTAATTTGCGAACACCGGGCAGTGGTCCTTATCATGACCCTGACCCTTGCATTTTACACATGACACCTCTTCGCGCACTTCCGGGCGAGTTGTCCTGTCCTATTTCAGACTCTGCATCTCAAGGCATAGGTTTTTCAACTCTGCATGGATCTGTTGAACTCCAAAATTAGGATCCTCCATCGGGGTTTCATGAAACCTCATCGCAATCTCTAAGGCATCTACCTGAGTTGTTAACTTCTGTTGTGATAATGCGCCCCTCAAATGTGGCATTAGTGAAGCTACAAACCATTCGCGGTGTTGTCCATCCGTCAGATTCATATTAGCTTCGTGAATCATACACTTCAACCTCTGATCCATCTCCCAAGGAGTTTCACTTGGTAGCCTTGTGATTTTTTTGAACCCAATGATTGACTGTGCTTCAGACTTCGGCCTGCTAAATTATCTGTTTAGCACTACTTGAATATCCATGATTCTCTCATTTGGATTGTCATTAGAATTCTTAATATACTAGGTCAGTGCGTGGTCCTGCAGGGTGCTAACCAGTGTCACTTTCTTTATATTGTCATTTGTAACTCCCTGTGCTTCCCATTTGGCTCTTATCATGAACCAAAATTGGTCTGGATCCTCATTGCCCACTCCCTTGAACATAGGCAACTTTATCGTGCTTGCCATACTAACTCGTGGTGGTGGCGGAGGCGGTATGGGTGAAGATGGAGGTGAAGGTGGTGAAGCTGGTGGCGTGTGGGTGGGGGTGGTATGTGTAGAATCCTTTGCCTTATGAAATGGATCGCACTTTGTGGAGAGACCTTCGCGAGCTCTTCCTCGTCCCCTCGCAGAGGTGAAATCAAAGGTCTGTTCACTGGTCCCTTACTTCCTTCTTTATGTAGGTTTTTCTACTTCGCATAGCTCCAGACATCAAGGTAATTGCATAACCCTCTTTTCACACAATAGCATTTGAATCCAAGTATTCAGATACTTTATGTACTTACCTTGCAGTCCTTTGAGAAAGCGTCACTCTACCTCATTATAACTGATTGAAGTATCTACCACGAACTCAGTAATGAACCTTCCTATAATCTGATCAAGCCAGTGATAAACAACATGCGCGATCTGATCCTCTGATGCTTCCAATACGTGCACTAACTCTGGGGTCCACACAATAGGACAAGCGAGCTTTCACCTTCCTCGGCTATCTGCTAGCTTCGCAATCCACTCATACAACTCAGTAGGGAAATATGCAAAGAAGATCTCATGGATTTTTGTGTATAAGTAGCAGTCTAACCACTCTTCTTCTGTCAATCGTGGATTCATGTTCTCCTGCGCCGCGAACTCGTGAATTCTCCTGTCCAACCAACCTTCAATTTCCTTCTTAGTTGGATTCCAATGATACAACATCAAATATCTCTATGCAGATTTTGGTCCCAGCAACGGAACCATTTGTTGGCTTGAGGGGCCTGACCCAGGTTTGGAGTTAATTAGACAAAAAAATCCCTACACTACTGGCCCTTTTGGCATCATCCCGCGGTGCGCGAACTGAAGTCTCACCCGAAGCAGTATGGGAGCATGTTGGAACCAAGTTTCCGCACCTTGGAGATGTCTGAGAGGTCAATTTAGTCCCATTGTGAATACCTTCGTGCAGGTCACTTCGCACACTATCCTAACCTACGATACCTTCGCGATCTGTTATAATCGCCTTTGCACAGCCCTCACCAGGGGCTGAGGTGCTTTCACGCTGCTATGGTAGCGACCTGCACTATTTCCCCAAATTACACTGCGTATCTTACTTATCTTCTTATAGATCTTAGCTAACTTCGCGTAAACAGATACTTTATCTCACACTTACTTAATCAACACAATCATATATGTTCGTGCATCATATAAACAGTGAAAATGTAATTCATACCCAATATACTCAAAGCATAAAACAGTAAATGAATACACAGAATTGGTATAAAACTTCTCTTTATTAATGCTTCAATGGTTACAGACTCAACCTGCCCTGCGCACTTAGCTGCAGGGGTCCGCGCACTCAGCTGCGGACTACTAGGCCTCTGTGCACTCAGTTGCAGAGCCTTCTCCTACTCTATGACCCAAAGACTCGACTCTACACTTAGATAAGACTCAATTTTCCATTATTATTCATTTGGTCACTTCTTTACAACCTAGAGCCTCACTCTATTTATACAATCCCATGGTCCGCGAACCATGGGTAGATCTCTAAAGCCAAAATTACATTACAAAATTAAGGGCGGACAACCCTTATGACTCATTTACAACTTCGTGCTCCGCACCCACAAATTGTGGAGTCTTTACATCGGATTTACAATTTTTAACCAAAAAATTGGCTTTTAGCCCCAAAACTTCCCTTGGGGGATCCCGTGCCCAACAATATTAGTTGATGAACTGTTGAAATAATATGATAGTAATCCTTGGACTGAATTGTGTTATGTCGACTCTAGCCTAGAACATGCCAAAGTTGTGGACATTGGCCCATCCAGAACTTTAAAGATCAACCCCTCTCTTTGTTGAGTAGGAAGAACGGTTATGCAGTGTGTTGAGGCAACAAATGTGTGCTTTTTCTTGCGATTATAAGGAGAAGAAGGGCGTGCATCCCTCAGTGTGTACTCATCATATTTACATCAAAGAGGGATGTAATGCTATACGCCAACCTTAGAGAAGGATGAAACCATCTCTTAAGGACATTTTGAAAGAGGAATTACAAAAGCTACTAGATGCAGGGTTCATATATCCCATTTCAAATAGTGAGTGGGTATCCCCTCTTATGTTAGTCCCTAAGAAAAATGGGAAGTGGAGGATTTGTGTTGACTATCGAGAGCCTAACAAGGCTGCAAAGAAGGACCATTTTCCTTTTCCCTTCATTGACCAAGTCCTAGATAGCCTTGCAGGGAAGAAATTTTTATCCTTCCTAGATGTATTTAGTGGGTACAACCAAATACAAATCAGCCCTAAAGACCAAAATAAGACCACATTCACATGTCCATGGGGTACCTTTCCCTATACAATCATTCCATTCAGTCTGTGCAGTACCCCTGCTACTTTCCAGAGGGAAATTCTAAGTATATTTGTTAAACTTGTTCATGACACTATCAAGATATACATGGATGACTTCACTCCTTATGGATGTGACTTCCAGGAAGCTCTTTCTAATATGTGAAAAGTCTTAAAGAAATGCATTGAAATCAATATTTCTTTAAGTCCTGAGAAATGTGATTTTTTTATGAAAGAAGGGACTGTCCTTGGCCATTCTATATCTGTGGAAGGGATACATGTTGACCCCAACAAGCTTTTTGATCTGATATTGATCTAAGACAAATAATAAGGTATTATAGACTCGTGCATGGATGTGCCTATGTTATTTTATTCAACGAATCGATAAGATTGCGAAATACACAGGCAATGAAGTAGTTAAATAAAACATAACAGGAAAACATATAAACACAATAAGTTTAATAAGGAGTTCACCCAATACTCCTGGGCTATGTCTCTTGGTCCAGCCTTCAGTGGTGGCCTCTCTATTATGTTTTCAAAGTAGAGTTCTTAAAACAGTGAGCTCAATTAGAGTCTCACATAACAGATACAAATCAATAAGACTATACTTGGATTCCCCAAGTCTCTGGAGTACACAAACTCTCCTTACTGAATCTTGACCTCTATTGTTCATAGTAGTATGAGCCCAATCTGAGACTTATACATGAAAAGCATTACAGAGGAGTGCACTTGAACCTCTCAAGCCTTCTCTAGAGTACATCGACTCTCTAACTCTCTCTGTCTCTAGCTTGATGCTGCCTTCGCTTCTGTAGGTCATCTCGACTTCTTCTCTCTGCTTTCGGCTTACTGCCTACTGCTTAATGCTCTTAACTTAACTTGCTTCTCTCTCTGTCAGGTTGTGGCTTTAAAGCCAATCTTCTTCCCGACTATTCATTTCCGCTTCCCGGTTTTCTAGTTCCCCTGCCTCTGTCTGTTTGAATCCCTCTGTCCTACGTAATCAGTCACTGTATAATGCCTCACAGGGAGGTGGCCACCTATTTCATAATGGATGAGTGTCAGTTCTCTTGGACATATTTGAAACGACCGTTTTTCCTTTAACTCCAAGAATTCTTGTGAAACATGACCTCCTACCAACACATCGTCCATATCGGACTTCAAATCCTATGTGACCTCGCTTCATAACCTTGTCAAATCCGGTCATCCATCGGAACGCATCTCCACTGTTGATCTGGAGGCCCCAGATCCTACGGTCATCGTTCATATCAGGCAGTTAAGTAGTATGATGTTTACCCATCTGATGTGAGCGGTTCTCTCTCTCTTCCCCGAGACACATGGCAATCGCTGTATGGCATCGGGCGGAACTCGATTGAAACCGCTTACCCCTTGAAGCTAGTCCGATATCCTGCCGGTTTTGTGGAATCACGCTCCGACATAACTGAAACAATATTTTTCGTGTTGTATAATTATTTCGGGTCTGGGTGCTTGGGGCTTCTCTTCACTGAGAGGTTTTCCCTGCGATATGCGATTAGCAACTTGTCGTTAATTGCATATCAAAAACTACCTCCGTTGCTTAAATTTGTCCCTGAATTTTCTGGTTGGTGTCAGCGCGTGTTACCATGGTCTGCCGCTCTGTGCGCTAGATCAACGGGCCTCGTTGATCTGCGTTGATCACCATTGAAACTGTTTGAGGATTCCCTTCGATAGCTTGATCTTTATAAGACTTTGAATCTTTGGCATGATTTTTAAAGAGTCCAAGAAAACTTAGAGAGTGTTTTAGAATCCATTTTGGATCACGCCTTCCCACTGAAGAAGCTTTTGGACCACCAAAAGTTGATTTTTAAGCATCAATCAAGTGAGGATATAGATTCCTCGCTTGCCCAATTTCTATCCGTCTTGCACTGCTTGGTTTTGAACCTTTGAGTCCAATCCTGAGGTACTCAACATCCCCTCTGCGCATAGTTCTCACCTTCTTGTCCAGAACTGTATCTTCCTATAATTCATTCAGATATTCAGGCAACAAATCATCAATAGAAGGCAATTGACTCTGCTCTTCAGGATATTCAATCAATGAAGGTTCAAGTAGTCTCAAGCTTTCTGCATTAACTACTAAATATATGTGCATGTAAGCTGGCAAATCAAGGCGAAAATCATTCTCACCAATTTTCTCAAGTATCTTGAAAGGTCCATACCTTATTGGCTTCAACTTCTTATCTTCAACTTGCAGTCTGTCTTTGCTGATATACAGCCAGACTTGATCACCAACTCGGAAACTATGCTCAGTCTGATGCTTATCATGCCTTGCCTTATACTTGGCTTGGCTCTTTTGCATTTGTTCCTACACTGCCTGATGAATCTCTTGGATTTGTTCAATGAACTTGGTTGCCTTTCCCACATCACTGTGTCCATCAACCGCTATGTATTTACCAAAGACAAAATACAAGGGAGACCTTGGGGTGAAACCAAAACATGTCTTAAAAGGAGATCTCTGTGTAGAAGAATGTTTAGCCTGGTTGTAAGCATGTTGCACATAACACAAATGTTCATCCCAAAGCTTGGGAAGCTTGCTGCAATAACCTCTAAGCAACTGGATCACTATCCTGTTGACCACCTCTGTTTGGCCATTTGTTTGTGGATGAAAGGTTGTGCTCTTCTTTAGTCTGGTGTCCATGAATTCCCACAGACTTGACCAAAACTTCCCAACAAATCGGGAATATCGATCAGATACAATGGAAGTGGGTAAACCAAAATGAACCCATACATGTTGAAGGAACAATTTTGTTGTTTGTTCAGCTGTAATATGTTTTTTACAAGGTATTAAAATACACATTTTGATGAACCTATCCACAATAACATATAAATAGTAATGACATTTTCTAGATATAGGCAATCCCCCAACAAAGTCCATGGAAACACTTTCCCAAGGATGAGAAGGAATTGGTAGTGGAGTGTACAAGCCTAGTTTTCTATTGTTGGGCTTGCTTTTAACACACATGGTACACCCTCTTACATATCTAGAAATTGTTTCATTCATTTTTGGCCAATAACAAAATCTTTGTAGTCGTGCAATTGTTTTACTTACACCAAAGTGACCTGATATTAGAGAAGTCTGTGCTTCTTGAATTATCTTTACTCTTTCAGTTTGAGGAATGCATAAATTTCTAGAATGATACAAGAGTTGGTCCTTAACATGATAATCCAATTCTTCTACTTTTTTTCCATGACTTAAAGTTGCATATACATCTTTAAAATCTATATCTTGAGCATACTGTTCAATGTATCTTTCATGCAATACTAAGTTATGCTTAAGTATAGTAGATGCATTTATGATTGGTCTAGACAACATATCTGCAACTTTATTGTGTATGCCCTTTTTATATCTGATGACAAAATGAAACTGTTGTAGAAAACCCATCCACCTATAGTGTCTTGATTGCTGCAACTTAGTGTGTGAATGCAAATATTGAAGTGGTTGATGATCAGTATGTATAACTGTCTCTTTTCCCATTAGATAATGTTTCCACTTTTTCACACTCTGTACTAATGCATACAATTCTTTATCATATGTGGGATAATTAAATACTGCAGAATTAAATGTCTCAGAATGATAACATATGGGTTTACCATGTTGCATCAACACTGCTCCCATGGCATAGTCACTGGCATCTGTTTCAATGTCGAATGGTCATTGAAGATCTAGCAATGCTAGTACTTGTGCTGTACTAATTTTTTCTTTCAAAGTGTCGAAGGCTTTCTGGCGTTTGTCTCTCCACTGAAACACCTTGTTCAATCCCGTTAAAGCATGTAAGGGAGTTGCAATCAAGGAAAAGTTAGCAATAAACTTTCTCCAATATTGTGCTGCTCCTAAGAAGCTCCTAACTTTTGTAGCAGATTTGGGTTTAGGCTAGTTCACAATGACTTCAACCTTAGAGGGATTTATTTTCAATTCATCACCCCCTACAATATGACCCAAATAATTTAAAGATGTTTTGCCAAATTCACATTTTGATAACTTAACATAGAGATTTTCTCTTTTCAAAACATCTAGAGTCTGCTTTACATGCTTCAAATGTTCTTCCCATGTTTTACTGAAAACAAAATGTCATCTAAATATACAATTACAAAATCATCAATAAAAGGTTTGAGTATATCGTTCATAACTCTCATGAAAGTGGCAGGAGCATTAGTTAAGCCAAAAGGCATAACCAACCATTCAGACAACCCTTGCTTTGTTTTGAAAGCAGTCTTCCATGTTAAGCCAAAAGGCATAACCAACCATTCATACAACCCTTGCTTTGTTTTGAAAGCAGTCTTCCATGCATCTTGTTCTGCTACTCCAACCTGATGATAGCCACTACGCAAGTCCAACTTGGAAAAGTAAACTGCTTTTTTCAACTGATCTAATAGATCATCTATGCGAGGAAGAGGATAACGATTCTTGATCGTTATTTTATTCAGTGCTCTCTAATCAATGCACATCCTCCCCAAACCATCTTTCTTTCTCACCAACACAATTGGAGATCCACATGGTGATGTGCCTAGTCTGATAAACCCTATATCGAGTAGCTCCTGTCCCTGCTTCTTGATCTCTGCATTCTTTAAAGCGGATAACCTGTACATTCCGATGTTAGGCAATGGAGCATCTTGCTGCAAATGAATATCATGTACTATTTCCCTTTTGGGTGGTAGACCTTTAGGTTCTTGCAATAGGATATTATATTCTGAAACAACTTTTTCTAAATCAGATTTCTGTTTAGCATCACAGCCTTCAAATACATTGGTTTTATCAGGGGTCTTTTCCTTTACAACCATTAGTAAAAATTGCTTGCATGAATTTACAATTCTTTTCATCTGCCCCGAGTTTATGAGAGTGTAGTTATTTTTGAGCTGATGAGTTCTTACAATATATTCTATTCCATCTTTTGTGAGTTGATACTTATTTTCAATTCTATAGAAAATGGCTTTTCTATCATACAAGTAAGGACTTCCTAAAACAATACCACATATATCCAAGGGAACTATATCTAACTCAACCTCATCTACAAAAGTTGACCCAATAGCAAATCTAAGTTTACATTGTCTAGTCACTTGTAGCTTTGCTTTATCACATACCCAACCTAATGGTATTGGTTCTGTGAGGTGTTGTTGTAAGCCCAACTTCTTTACAATGTTTTAGAAATCAAGTTTTTACTTGTGAACCACTATCAAAATAAGTATCCCATCTTTATTGATGCTGAAATGTCAGACTGAAGGCAGTAACTCCTCAACCAAATTGATTCGTGTTGTATTATTCCTCAGGTAGGCCTCTTATATACATGAGGGAGAATTGTTCATTTCATCTCCCCAATGACTGTTCATATATTATTATTATTTACATTATATTCACCCAATCTTGATATGATTAGGCAACATTTCCCCCCCTAATTTGAAGGGATGTTGGTGGTCCAGCATCATTCTAAAATCGTTCAAGATTTCTCTTCCAAGTGCTTGGCGAGATGTGCAATTTGCTCATTAAGTGGAACAATGCCGAGATGGATTGTTTGGCCTTTCAAACATGATGTCGAATCAGATGATATTTTAGTATTCATGTTGCTTGTTCGATCATGGGAACTTTGGGTCTGGCCAACTTTATTGCAGAGGTAATGTCATCATGAGTGGAGTTGATTGTACTTGTTTTTACTTTACAAATCTTCAGAAATTTTCCTTGAGCACACCAATTTCTTTTGTTGGCTTCAGCTGCTGCCACGTATTCTGCTTCTGTTGTGGAATCTACTGGAACTGATTGTTTGCGTGATCTCCAGGAGATAGCTCCTGATCCAAGACTCATAGCATATCCTGAAGTAGATACCCCAGCGTCTTTGTCTCCATCGAAGTTTGAATCAGAGTACCCAATCAAGCTGAAGTCGTCCACCTGTGTATACTTGATTCCGAAGTCTTGAGTTCCCTTCAAGTACCTTAGAACTCTTTTTGCAGCAGACCAATGTCCCTCACAAGGCTTTTGCATAAACCTGGAGAGGATTCTAACAACAAACGAAATGTCTGGTCTGATAGTAGTTAGGTAGTTGAGACTTCCTACAAGCTGTCTATACTTTGTTGCATCCTCAAATTCTTTTCCTTCAATAGATGTGAGTTTTAAGTTTTGTTCCATTGGAGTAGTAAGAGGATTGCATTCTGTCATGCCAACCTGTTCAACAGATCTCCAATGTATTTCTTTTGAGAAAGAAATATGGACTTCGGATGTTGGGTTACTTCAATGCCAAGATAGTAATGAACAAATCAGTCATTTCAAAACTTTTCCCTAATTCCTTCTTTATGGATGCAATGTAACTTTCATTGTTCCCTGTCATCAAGAGGTCATCTACATATACCACAAGATATACAACTGTTTTGCCAACTTTCTTGACAAATAAAGTTGCATCACCAAGATCATAATGTTTGAAATTGAGTTTCAGAAGATGCTCAGTTATTTTTTCATACCAGGCTCATGGTGCTTGTTTGAAGCCATACAAGGACTTCACAAGTTTGCATACTTTATGTTCATGTCCTTTCACAGCAAATCCTTCAGGCTGAGACATAAAAACATTCTCTTTTAGATCTTCATATAAGAAAG
>APFE030263620.1:0-40267 GCA_000404065.3 Pinus taeda
GGTGTTGCTGGTAAAGGTGGACACTTTGAAGAATACTGCATATGCATTGACAAAATCTGTGAGCTTTGAGAAGTTCTCTTGGTGTAGAGAAACAATGGGTGTTTCAGGTCTGGAAAAATGACTAAGCTCTCCTCTGGCCCCCTGTGGAAAGAAAACAACAAGTGGGAGATTGTTGGGTTGTGTTGTATTCTTTCCACATAGTTAACAGGGGGTTTGAGGTGTACCCGTAACCCCATTTTATGGGGTCCGGGGCAGCGCTTCGGAAAATTTTGGTTTTGGACCCTATGTTAGGTTGGGCGGACCCACCTGTGGTTTTGTGCATGATTTTCGCACATGTTTTTTGGGTGCGATGGTTTTCGGTCAATGGTTTTGGACGCGATGGTTTTTCGGTCCATGGTATTGGATGCTTCGGCATGTATAAATATGTATTGTAACATTGAAAGGAACATAATGAAAAATCAAGCTGGTAGTCCCGGTTTTGGGATCCAATGGGAAATCTCTGTGTATACGTGTTTTATGTGTTATGCTCTCGCATTTTTATTTTTCTTGTGATTTAGAATTCGTATGCAGGTAATTTCTGTACGGGGTTAAAACCTACACTAGGGGGTCTCGCCTGGAAGCATCACGATTTCCCTAAATCCGATAATCGATTGTGTCTCTGATTTTGGCTTGCTAAATTCCCTATTTAGTGCAACTTAGATATCTACGATCCCTACGTTTTGATTGTCATTGGAATGCTTAATGTACCACGTCAGTGTGCGTTCCTGCAAAGTGCTGAATAGCGTTGCTTTCTTTATATTATCGTCTGTGACTCCCTGTGCTTCCCATACAGCCTTTACCATGAACCAAAATTGGTTTGAATCTTCATTCCCTACTCCTTTGAACACCGAAAATTTTATTGCGCTCACCATATTGAACTGTGGTGGTGGCGGCAGTGGTGGCGGCGAAGATGGGGGTGAAGATGGTGAAACTGGCGGTGGTGCAGGTGGAAGTGGTATGCGTGGAATTCGCTACCTTATCAAACTGATCACACTCCTTGGTGAGACCATCGCAAGCTCTTCCTCGCTTTCTCGCGGAGGTAAAATCAGGGGGCTAGTTTCTAATTCTGCACTACCTTCGTTTCTGTAGATCTTCCCAATTCACATAGCCTTGGCATCAATTTATTTGCATAACCTACTTTTCATATAGTAGCATCTTATTCCAAGTGTTCAAATATTTAACGTACTTATCTCGCGGTCCTTTGAGGAAGCGTCATTCTACCTCGCTATAGATGACTGAAGTATCTACCGCGAACTTAGTGATAAACCCTCCTATAATTCAATCAAGAAATTGGTCCACAATGTGCGCAATCTTATCTTCCAATGCTTCCAGTCTATGCACCAAGTCTAGAGTCCACACAATAGCTTTGTCGAGCCTACACCTTTCTTGACTATCTGCTAGCTTTGCGATCCACTTGTAAAACACAAAGGGGAAGGATGCAAAGAAAATTTCATGGATTTATATATATAAGTAGCGCTCTAACCACTCTTCCTTTGATACTCATGGATTCCTATTTTCCTGACCGCGAACTCGTGAATCTTCTTGTCCAACCACTCTTCAGTTCCTTTATTTTTCGGATTCCAGTGATACAACATCATACATCTCTTATGAAGATCCTGGTCTCGGCAACAGAACAATTTGATGGCTTGTTGGGGCCTGACCTAGGTTCAAAGATGATTTACGCAAAAAAATCCCGGTACTACAGGCCCTTTCGGTAACAATTCGTGGAGTGCAGACTGAGGTCTCACCCGAAGTAGTATGGGAGGGTGCTAGAACCAGGTGTCCGTACCCTGGAGATGTTTGATGAGTTCAAGTGGTCCATGGTTCGACCCTGTGCGCAAGTCCCGTCGTGCACTTTACATACCTCGCAGCATGAGATAGTACCTTTGTGCAACCCTACTCAAGGGCTGAACATTGCACTTCTACGTTATTATCCAAGACTTCAATTATATTCCAATGTTAGTTGATTATTTTAGCCTACTTGCGTGCTTTTAAGTTATACTTAACAACATAAATTTTTCATACAGGGGTGCGTAGTAAATAAACAATATATTTTCAATTTATATCAAACATGCATTAACCCAAGAAAAAATACACAAATTGATAACAAACTTCTCTTTATTATTCTCTTCTTCAGTTACAGACTCGACTCCGCCCTATGTACTCAACTACAGGGGTCCACGCACTCAACTGCGTACTACTAGGCCTCTGTGCACTTAGTTGCAGATCCTTCTCCTACTCTACAACCCAAAGACACACTTTACCCTTGCGACTCAATCTCTTAGACTTGTTCTATTATTCCCTGTCCCTTTACACTTAGAGCCTCACTCTATTTATACAATCCCATGGTCCGCGGACCATGGGTAGGTCTATCCCGCCGAAATTACATTACAAAACTAGTGTGGACAACCCTGTGACTCTATCATACATTTCACGCTTCGCGCCCACAATTCGCGGAGTCTTTACAACAATATTGGATCAAAACTTGGGCTTTGAGCCCCAAAGCATGCCTTGTGGGGTATTCCATTCCCAACACACTAACTTGCTCCCGAACACAGTTTTCATTCGACCATTCACCATCGCTCCTATGTCATCATCCACATCCACTCCCAGTCACTTCATCTGTCCAATCAGCTGTCGTCTATCTGTTATTCATTTAATTCTCCACTCACACAAATTTATCCTCCATGGATCCGTTTTAATAGTCCCGTTGGATAGTTAATGAGGATTTATCCATTCATCAAACAACCCCGCTCTATTTTATTCATTATAAGCCCTGTTCCTTCACAAAAATCGTTACATAGTACATTTCTGAAACTCAATTCATCACTAGAGATTTCGTGCTTGCAGCCTAAACAACAAATTCATCATTCAATCGAATTTTCAATTTTGTCCAGAACCAAGCTGACATCTAGGTCCACCTAATCCATTTTCAGTTATATTGTTTTTATGTTATTACTGTGTTTCAGACCAATTCTTCCCATTTCCATCCAGTTCAGCCTGCAATTCACCTAACAAAATGCCTCCTAAGGGAAAAAATTGCAAAAATCCCAAATCCCCTCATTCATCCACAAGTTGACTTCCATCATACTCCCTTGGTCAACAAAGACTGTAAAATCATTGGGTCTTCCTCAAAGATTGATTTATATGAAATCTACTACTGGATGGAAGACCAACTAGTTGATCAGACAGATGAAATAGGACTTTGAGACTCCCACCTTCCTCACTACATTTTCCCACAGATACGCAAAGCATCTGAATTTGTTAGGAAATGCCACAAATCCTATGATCCCAATCAAAGAGCTATCATTTGACCTATAGGATAAATCCTCTGCTTTATCAATGCTCAGCCTATTGAACAAATGTTGCAAGCCCCAACTATTGCACCAACCCATCATTTTTCTCATGAAAGCCTGATAAAAGCCTATTAAAAGGTAGATTTTACTAAAATGTCTAAAAATCTTGAACTTTTTCTTGCTGTAGATAGCCCTCTGCCTAAAACAAACCCTTCCTATGATTCATCCATGTTCCAAGATATAACCAACCAAATTACTGCTATTGTTTCTTATTTGCTTGGTTACAATTCTGATTAATATGTTAATGAAGCCATCCTAGGTTTCATGTCTATCTTTTGTATTGATTCCAAACCTATTGTTCTCTATAACGTTAGCCAATTTCTTGATGAACCCATCCATGAATAATTTGTCCAGTTTAATATTGAAGAAGTATTCAAGTATGCTTCAGTACTTGTATATCTTTTAAAATATTTTCAGGGAGACAAGTTTCCATTCACCTTACAGAAGCTAGATGAAGAAGGCAACCAACAATCAGTGATATTTTACCCTTCTATGGGAATGAAGGAGAAGGAAGAATTTACATATAAACAGTTCATAGAATTTTTTGTTCATCCAACTATTAATCTTATCAGCAACACTCTAGTACCATGAATTAGTGAGGAAATTGTGAAAGTATTGCAGCTGGTTAATCAATCCACCACAGGAGATTGGTATCTTTACCAAAACTATACAGAAATCAGAGTCTATGGCTGTGAGCTTCCACCCTACAAACTTCCTAAGTACCTCCCTATCAGAATTTTTGCATTGGAATATATAAGGTAGAGTTTAAATGCAGATGAAATACATTTTGTAGTTGCAAAGAAGAAATCATAATTCAAGCTAAAGGCTCAGGTTAGACTTTTCATCTGCAACACTAGAGTAGCAGGAGAAGAAGTAGACATGTTATTGAAGGAAATGAAGTTTGGTCTCAGCTTTAGTTGGTATTATGACCCAATGGGAGTAATTTCAAAACTCAGGGTTGAAAATAAATTTACTGGATACCACCATACATCCAGGCCTGAAATAGAGTAGTACAAAAATCAGTTAGAATGGAAGGAGAACACCCTTCAAGAAGCAGAAGAATAGGTAGTCTCTACTTCAAATGTACAAACTCCACTTGCATAGGAAAAGATATCCAAGCGAGGAAGGGAAGAACAGTCATCCCATACAACTGAAGCATCAAGTTGGGGCTTTAGAATTGTGCATAGAAAGAAGAGACCTAGGATCTCTGTGAAGATTAGTGCAACAAATGTGCCACAAAAATCAACGTTTGATGGACTTGTGGAGACTTTTCTTTTTACACAGTCTGGTGGAAAGTCTACACAGTCCCCCACTCATTCCACTACTTCTTAGGAATATCAAGTGATCCATACCAATTGAACCAGTCAGAAGGACAAAGAAGATGATATCTTCCATGTCTTCAGTGAAAATAAGAAGAAGAATGAGGAATTGAAGCTAAACGGCACAATTCTGGAAACACTCTTCTAGTTCTCAAGCTAGACTTCTTTCAGTATTTGACTTTGAGAATAGTAAGATGCAAATGGCTTTCTTACAAGCTCAAATTCCATAGCCCAGGACTCCTGCACATTATCAGAAGCAATCCTCCTTTGAGTTTAATGTAAAAGATGTACATCCAATTGACCAAATTGAGATGCACAAACAAATTGGCCAGATGATTTCTTCCATTTTAACTCATACTGCCATGAGTTTGTCAAAGTTGCAGGTCACCTTGGCCAATACATAGTCACAGATCAAGTTGGAAAAAATTTCCTCACTGGCAAAGGACACTAAGATCAAATATTTGGAAGATCTGGTGCTGAAGATGGGATATGATCCCTCAAACATAAATGTTGCAGAAGAACATTTCAAGAAGAAAAATGTTGAGCTCTCAGCATTAAGGAAGCAGCTCAAACTGCTAGCTTCTGAGGACCCAATGATCAAGGGGATTGAAGAAACTGAGAATAAAAAATCTGACATGATGAAGCTCATCATGGAACAAAATATGAAAATAAAACAGATGGAGGAGAAAATGAAAAAAATGGTGAAAGAGAAAGAGGAAGCTATGAAAAGGAATCAAATTCCAATGGATGTAGTTCCTCTTTCAGCAGTCTCTGTAACCATATTTTCTACTTTTGGCACACCACCAACTACAGGTACAACAAAAGTGGTTGAACAACTTGCAGAAGTTGTTCAGAACCTGTCCATTCAAAAAGTTGAAATTAAGAAGTTTCAGGATGAACTGAAGGAATTAAAACATATGAAAGCAGTTGCAGACAGGTCACATGCAACCGACTTGCAGAGGACAAAAAATCAAATTGAAGTTTTACAGAAGGAAATCAAAGAATCTTACGTTGGAAACAAAATAGGTTTGGCAAAGGAGATTCTATGGGAAGAGATTACCAAATCAATCAAGGATATCTGGCCCTATATAAAGATAATCTTTGATAAAAAAAGACTTGTTGGAGAAAGCTCAAGAAGCTATTGAAACTATCTCCAAGGAAATTGAGGACATGCCAGAAGTTTCCACTTAGATAATCAAGTTTTTGAATTCTAAAGATAGCTACGAGCTTGAAGAATAAGGTATAATTGACAGGATAGAAACCATACTTGAAGTGAAGAAAATCATCACAAATAAAAACCTCATTCTTTTGTTGGAGGAAAAATGAAACAACGTTAATGTCATAGTTCACAAATTTTTCAGTAGGTTAGAACCCTTGACCAACAAGGGTTTTCCCTCTATGCTTGTGATAAATGACAAATTAATGCCCATTGAATATTATTTTCGAAAGCTTACAAAGGTAGGTACCAATGAAACTTCAATTTCAAACATAAGAGGTGCAACAACACCAAGGGTTGTGCTAAATGCACTCAGAGATTCCTTTTTCATTCTAAATGAAATCAGACATATATTTCCAGTAAAACCTACTTTTACTAATAATATAGAAATGGATGAAGTTTACCGAAGAGTAACTAAGTTATCTATCCCAGATAAGAAATGTTGGGAATAGTTAACTGATTTACTTGACTAAAAAGAGGATCAAACAGCATTCAGTGTTTCTAAGAATAGGTCAACAACATTTCAACATTTTTTCAGTGTTTCCAGAAATAGGTCATTAACAGTTCAACAGTTTTCAGCTTTTCGAAGAATAGTCATCAACATCTCAACACCAAAATAGTCACAGATCGACTATCAGTTTATATTCTTTTTTTTGTGTTGATCTATTTTTGTAAATTTCTTTAAGATGTTTTCTCGGCTCTAAGATTGTATAAATAACTCCCTTCCACGAGATATTAAGGGTTGCACCCTTGAAAGAAACATTTGTAAACATTAAATGTACTTGGCTTTTTCTGAATCATTAATACAAAGGCAAAGGATTCTGAGTTTCGATTCATACAGTTTTATGTTCCCTGTAAGTTTTCTAGTTTTCATTCACTGTGTTCTTTCTTCATATTCTTAAGTTTTATAGAGATAAACAGCTAAGAATAATTATGTTTCAATTTACTTCTATAAGCTTTTGAAGTGATCACCTTTAAAGAGAATGAATCATATAAAATGTTTGTTTAATTAATTCCCTCTAAATAATAAAATCATCAACATCTTTTGTAATCTTAGGCATATTTTGTTAAACTTTCTTAACATTGTTTGAAGTTTTCTTACTTATGATTATTTAATTTTCTATTTGAAACTTGTGGTAGTCATATCATCTTTCAGTTTTTGCTCATCACTAAACAGGTTATATCACTATGTGGATTTTAATAGCAGCCCTCTGTTTAAATATTAATACTATTCAAAAGGTTAGGTATGACTGTTTTATATCTGTTTCATACATTGGTCCTCCAAAATTAAAATAAAATCCCCCAAAACAAATATCTTAGATGCCGTGGCATGATAGATGACCATTATCGTCTCATAGATACAACATCAATTTGGCGTCGTTGCTGGGGACTCAAATTTCATTAAGTTTTCCTGGGTCAACGATATAATTCCTATTCCTTTAAGGTGATTAAAGGTCTATATAGGTCAACATCCTTCACTTGGCGACTCCACTGTACCAAACTGGCAACTTTTAAGCATACCAGATCCCATTCTGAATCTGACACAGTTTGTCCTCTGTCAGATCCAGAAAGACTTGTGAGAAAGGCTAGTTCTAGAAGAATACATCAGCCATCTTCTTCTACTTCATCCTTGCAGTTTGAAGATGTATTACAATTTGATCCCTATAGGAACATTCCATCCAATCCAGAGTACACTCACTTATCACCAATGGTTGTTGAGTTCTTGGATATGGGAGTTGATTCCAAATCAGCGTTCCTTATTCATTCATTTGAATTTAATCTAGAACCCCCACTTCCACCAGGATCACCTAAATTCGAGTCTGACCTAGGTGTTAATTTACTTGAATACAAACCTACAAACTTTATATTCCTTGCAACTTATTCATTTCATTCCACCTCTGAACAACCTGAATCTTTTACTTTTAAACAAACTGAAGGGACCTTTGCTATATATTCAAATCCATTCTTTGAAACTGAAGAGGATATTCATTCTCAGGTCCACAACTTGGTTATTAAAACTCCTTTAAAATCATTCAGGAAGTCTCCACATTCTTTATCTCCTCCTTCTTCACCCCCACATAGTAATTCACCCCTTCTATCATCATCTTCCTCTTCCCTATCATCATCTTCACAAACATCTCATACATCATCTTCTACTATAGCATTCCAACCCATTGTACAGGAAATATATGCATCTTTAGTTTTACCTCCAGCCCTTGATGCTTTCCCTAATGGATATTTAAAATACCTTCCTAGATATAATGGAGAAACTGGTCCCTCAGCTGAGGACCATCTTCAAGCATTTCTAGACTTTGTAGATAACATGAACATAGAACAAGAAAATGTTTACATGATGTTGTTTGTTCAGTCTCCTGAGGGAAATGTGAGGACTTGGTTTAGGCAATTACCTACAAATTCCATTGGAAACTGGGAAGAATTAACAAATATATTCAAAAATCAATGGGGGGTGAAAAAAGATGCTCTTTACTTTTTGACTGAGTTTGAAGAACTTAAAAGAAACTTTGGTGAACTTGTCTTTGATTTTATCAAAAGGTTCAACAAACTTTATCATAAGATGCCCCTTGATTGTAAACCACCTGTAGAAGCAACTAAATCTAGGTTTTCGAAAGCTTTTGAAGATGATTTTGTTGTGATGTTAAGAGAAAGAACTTCAAGGACTCTTGAAGATATGCAAACTAATGCTATAGAGGTGGAATCAAATAGGGTTTCCTCGTCCACTTTAAAAGCTAAAGAGGAAAAGGCCCAAAGAAAACTTAAATCAAGTCAAGAGGCATCTACTTCCTCTAAGACTAAAATTGAAGATTCTAAAATAGATGAGATAACTTCACTTCTTAGAAATATATCTAATAGAATTTCCAAGATTGAGACTCAACCTAGAACAGATCAACAAATGGTCACTCGACCCCAAAATCAAAATCAAGGTCAATACAAAAGAAATCCACCATTACAAATTCTTCAAAGGCCTAGTATTGACTAGCAGGTTCCAACTCCTTTACTGATAGATGATCAATAACCTGATGGCAATACTATGACTATCACTGAAGATATTAACAATATGGATACCTCTTTTGGTCAGACTACTATTTTTCCTCTCTCACAACAAAAAAAGGTTCAACAAGATCAAGACTCCTCATAGGCTTCCAAATACCATGCCTTCTCTGAATTCCTAATTGCAGAACTAAACAAAAGATATGATCTTAGGCCTAGACCTAGTCCTGGAAGACCTCCTAAGGAACCTCCAACAATTGAACCTCGTACGAAAGTTTTTGAAACTCAAACAACTATTATTCGACCATTAAATCAGTCAATTGATACTACTCAAATTGTAAAATTTGTTTTAACTGCATTTAATGTTGAAAAGGAGTTAGAAAGAGTTAAAATCCCTATACCACTTTCAAAACTTTGCAAAAACCCTGGATATAAAAATCAAGTCTCCAAATGGATACAAAACACCTCAGTTGATGCTGAAAGTGATATTATTAGTCTTCAATATGAAAAACCAGTAGTTGTCTTTGGTCCTAGCTCAGATATGGTAGATTAAATAGTACCCCCTTTCTATGTGACTCTTAAAACAAATGATTCTATGCTATACAATTGTATGCTTGCTTCTGGAGCATCACATAATCTCATGCTAAAAACTAGCATGGATAATTTAAATCTTGACATAACTAGATCCTATCATGATTTGTACACCTTTGATTCCAAAAGGGTGCCTTGTCTAGGATTGATTAAGGATTTAGTAGTCACTCTCGCCCAAATCCCAGTACAAAGTGTAGTGTTAGATATAGTTGTCACAGATATCCCTCCCAAATTTGGAATGCTCCTTTCAAGGTCTTGTTGTGCCAAATTAGGGGGAACTCTTCAGGTGGACATGTCTTATGCCACTATTCCAGTTTATGGGGGAGAGAAACTAAGGCTGTATAGAGAGGTCAGATTTGCGCACACTATTTGCAAAACAGATCAACCAAGGAACCATCCCATTTATGCAATTAATCAAGATTTTGGTTGTTTCCAACTCTCTTCAACCCAAACACATGAAATTCAAGTAAAAATTGAAGATGTAAATGAAAGACCTGTACCAAATCAGATTGATGTCTGGAAGCTATTCTTTGATGGTTCTTGTACAAAGGATGGAGCAGGAGCTGGGATAGTATTAATCTCACCAGAAAAAGAAAACATTACACAATCATGTAAACTTGATTTTGAAGTTACAAATAATGTAGCTGAATATGAGGCTTTCCTTTCAAGACTACAGTTAGCCAAGAGCTTAAAAGTACAAAACCTGAGTGTTTTTACTGACTCGGAGCTTATTGTTAAACAAGTTAGAAATCTTTGCCAAACAAAACATCCTAGGCTTAGATCTTATCGAAATGAGGTTTGGGATTCAGTTGAAAATTTCTTCAATGCTTTTAATTTGACTTATATTCCAAGGGATCAAAATATTCATGTAGATTCCCTAGTTGTTTCTACTAGTTCATTTAAAATCCCCAATCAAACTAATGTGCCCTATGAAATAAAATTCAAATACAGGCAATCCATCCCATATAACCTAAAATAATGGAAGATATTCGAAGATGATGAACAATTAAAATATTTTTTGCAGGTTATAGATGAATTTTCAGCTCTACAAATTGATGAAAATATAACAGAAACAAATGAAAATGATAATTTAGATTTCAATTGTAAAATTGCTAATCATGATATCATTCAGTTGTCTAACAGAGTTATTCCCAAAGGTCTCATTCACTTAGAGAAATTGTTTGATCAAAATGATGTCCTCAGAAACCCACAGTCAATCTCTCCACAAGATGACATAGAGGAAGTAAATATTGGAACAAATGATGACATTAGGAGCATCAAAATCTATGCATCCTTAGATCTCGAAATTAAAGCTCAATACCTTAAAGCTATTCGAAAAATACAAGGATGTTTTTTCATGGACCTATGCTGATCTAAAAACTTATGATACATCACTGATACAACATAAGATCCCTTTAAAATCATAAGCAAAACCTTGTCAACAGAAACTTAGGAGGATTAATCCAGCAGTTCTACCGACTATAGAAAAGGAAATTAATAAAATTCTAGATGCCCAAATTATTCTCCCTCTTAGATACTCCAATTGGGTTGCTAATTTAGTTCATGTTAGAAAGAAGAATGGGGAAATTAGACTTTGTGTGGACTTTAGGAATTTGAATAAAGCATCATTAAAATATAATTACCCTTTACCCAAAATGGATTATTTACTTCAAATGATTTCAGGAGCACAAAGACTTTCCATTCTTGATGATTTTTCAGGTTACAATCAAATAAATGTTGATCCAACAGATAGAGAGAAGATAACTTTTACTACACCCTGGGGTACATTTTATGTATTCTAGAATGCCCTTTGGCTTGTCCAACACTGGAGAAACTTTTCAAAGAGCTATGGACATAGCTTTTTTGGGACAGGTAAACAAATTTGTAGTCATTTATCTTGATGACATAATTGTTTTTTCTAATTCTGATCAGAAACATCTAAAGCACTTGATGAAGGTTTTTGACAGGTATAGGAAATTTGGAATATCCCTCAATCCTAAAAAGTCTTTGTTTGCTGTCAAAGAAGGAAAGCTGCTAGGCCACATAATCTCAAAAGGAGTGATGATTGATCCCAAACGTGTTTATGCAATAAAAACATTGTCATTACCTAGAAATAAGAAGGAGATTCAAGCTTTTCTAGGCAAGATTAATATTTAAAGGAGGTTCATCCTGAATTATGTTGAAATTGTGAAAGACATAACTGATATGCTCCGAAAGGATCATGACGTTAAATGGATTGTCTCTTCCAGGTATGCATTTGACCAAATCAAGAAGGCTATCTCTGAAGCCCCAACCTTGGCCAGTCCTGATTATACCAAGCCATTCAGTATATTTTCCTTTGCCTCCGAAATAACCCTTGTTGTTGTTTTATTACAAAAGAATGAAGATTCTGTTGACCAACCTATAGTCTTTTTCAGTAAGGTTAAGAGAGATTTTGAGTTTAATTATGACATAATTGAGAAGCAAGCCTATGCCCTTATACAAGCTCTGAAATCATTCAGGATGTATGTTCTACATTCACCTATTACTGCTTATGTTCCTAATTGTGCTGTAAAAATTGTTTTAACACAACCAGACACAGATGGGAAGAGAGGTAGATGGATCACTCAAATACTGGAGTTTGATCTAACCATCAAAACCAAAAATCTAGTAAAGGGTCAAGGATTAGCTAAGATTCTAGCTGAATCCAATTGTAAAGTGTTGAGAATCAACTCTATTTTGGAAATACAAGGGGAGAATCCACAAGATCCTTCCCAAAATTTGAATGAAGAGGATCCACAAGAAGCTCCTCACCATCCTGAAGAAAAGAATCCATGAGAACCTTTACCTTCGGATCAGACCATTTCTCTACACATTAATGAGAAATTTCTTTTGTTAAATTGGTATCAAGATATTGTAAATTTCATGATCCATTTTGAATGTTCAGCATCATTCCACAAAAGTTAATGTAAAGCTCTCAAGTTGAAAGCAGTCAAATATTGTATCATAAATGAAAATCTATACTGGAAGGACCCACTAAATATCTTGTTATTATGTTTAATAGAATCAGAAACTGAAGGAACCATTGATTAGTTTCATATAGGATTTTGTGGAGGACATTATGCTTGGAGAGAAACAATATATAAGATATTAAGGGCGGGATTTTATTGGCCCACATTGTTCTTAAAAGTAAGAGCAAAGGTTAGAAGTTGTGTCCCTTGTCAAATGCTTGCTGGTAAGCAAAAACTACCAGCTCTTCCACTGATCCCAACAATAGTCTCAACACCTTTTCTCTAATGGGGACTAGATTTTTTTGGAGAAATTCATCCCACTTCAAGCAATCAACATAGATGGATCCTCACTGCAACAGAATACTTTACCAAATGGGTGGAAGCAATTCTAGTAAGAAATGATACTGATTCAGTAGTAATCAAATTCATTGAAGAAAACATTTTGTCTATATTTGGTTGTCCAACCCAGATCGTTATTGACAATGCCACAACATTTTCCAGTGTTAAAATGATTGAGTTTTTCCAGAAATATCATATTATGTTACATCATTCAACTCCATATTATCCTCATGGTAATGGACTTGCAGAATCATCAAATAAAAGTCTGATAAAGGTGATCAAAAATACTTTAGCAGATCATAAAAAGAGTTGGGACTCTCATCTAATTTATGCAGTCTAGGAAAACATGATTACTCCAAAGAGGTCTATTGGAAAATCTCCTTTTTTAGTTAGTCTATGGGAAAGATGCAATTTTCCTTACCAGCTTGGCCTTCCCTGTTTTAAAGTTTTTGTAACATTCAACTGATGAACCTAATGATTTTTCAAGGAGAATAAACCAAATTATTTAACTAAATGAAAACAAAGATGAAGTTCAATAAAAATTGAAAAAGTATCAGAATAATATGAAGAGCCTATTCAACAGAAGAGCAAGGGAAAGGGACTTCAAGGAGGGTGATCTATTTTTAAGATGGGAATCTAGAAGAGAAGACAAGGGAAAACATGGCAAGTTTGATAACCTATGGTTTGGACCTTTAGCTATTACTGAAGTAAAGGGAAACAATACTTTTGTGCTACAACATCTTGAGGGACTGTATTCCACTTATCCAGTTAATGGAAGGTTTCTCAAACATTATATTAAGTACTAAGAAGTTGAAGTAGATTTCATTACTACCAAAGTAAAAAGTCTGGTTTATTTTATTTTCCAAACTGTTACTGTGAGTTTTCACAGCAAAGACTCCATAGCCTGAGGAGAAGGCACATGGATCTTCAAGTTCTCTGCATTAGACAGGAGAAAGCAGTCCCCAGTTGGAACCAATGTTGTAACATTTTTTTTTGGTTTTGGTAAGTTAGCAACAATTAGTCAAAAAAATGAAAACCACTCCAAAAAATGTTAAGTTAGGATATGGGCAAAAAGAATATTGAATCAAAAAATGCTAGGGATATTTTGATGAATGAGTCCATATCCAATAAAATGTTAGAATAGATGACCTAAAAAAGGGATCAAAAAATAAAAAATGTTAGACCAGAGAGAAAAGAAAAAATAATAAATTCTGAAAGTATTGCAAATCCAAATGCCACTACTCTCAGTCAAAGTTTATTTTTGCAAATAAAATGTTGTGTGCAGATTGTTTAATTTCCACACTAGTCCATAGAATCCAATTGTACAATTTAATCATGATTGGATTTGATTTAAATTGTTTGTCAATAGGTAATAAATAAAATTTGCTCAACAGTTTAATATCAGCAAATGGAAGTAATAAGGGATAGAAGTAGATTAGTCATTAAAAGAAAAATGTTGAGTTGCTAATCTAAGTGCATTCGGGTAACAAAGATTGAAAAAATGTTAGGAGTTAAGAGTAGGTAGACAAATGAAATACAATTGGAGCATGAAAGGACTTTTATCCTAAGATATAACATTAGAAATATGTGCATATGGTGATGGGTTTTATTAACCATAAATTTTAGGTATTAATGTTATTTTTATCCAAACTTCATCCATTTATTCCCTACTACCCCATACATGTCACATCCGACAGAACTCTTGGCCCCACCATCACTTCCACCTCGCGTTGTTAAAACTCATTTACTTTATTTTTCATCCCGCACACTCTCCTCGAGATTTGATGGCTTACATCGTTCTTCAACCCTCATTCGTCGTCCGAACTTTATCGGTGAGAGGGGGGGGTCTGAACTAGGTAGTTTTGGAAATCGCCCGCCAAAACTACTTTTCCTCTATCCTTGTCTTTCAGGACTTAAAATGCCAAAACAACTTACCGCCCTAACTTGCTCCCGAATGTGGTTTTCATTCAACCATTCACCATCGCTCCTACGTCATCATCCACATCCACTCCTAGTCACTTCCTCTGTCCAAATAGTTGTCGTCTATCCGTTATTCATTTAATTCACCACTCCCACAAATTTATCCTCCATAGATCTGTTTTAACATTCTTGTTAGATAATTAATGAGGATTTAGCTATTCATCAAACAACCCCTCTCCATTTTATTCATTATAATCCATGTTCCTTCACAAAAAAAGTTAAACAATACATTTCTGAAACTAAATTGATCACTAAAGATTTCGTGCTTGCAGCCTAAACGACAGATTCATCATTCAATCAAATTTTCAATTCTGTTCAGAACCAAGATAACATCTAGGTCCACCTAATACATTTTCAGTTATACCGTTTTTTTCTGTTATTGTTGTGTTTCAGACCAATTCTTCCCATTTCCATCCAGTTCAGCTTGCAATTCACCTAATAAAATGCCTCCTAAGGGAGAGGAAATTGTAGAAATCCCAAATCCCCTCATTCATCCACAAGTTGACTTCAATCATACTCCCCTGGTCGACAGAGATTGTAAACTCATTGAGTCTTCCTCTCAATTTAATTTATATGAAATCTATTGTTGGATGGAAGACCAGCTAGTTGATCAGACACATGAAATAAGACTTTGGGACTCCCACCTTCCTCACTAAATTTTCCCATGTATACACAGAGCACCTGAATTTGTTAGGAAATTCCACGAATCCTATGATCCCAGTCAAAGAGCTATCATTTCATCTACAGGAGAAATCATTTGTTATATCAATGCTCAGTGTATTGAACAAATGTTGCAGGCCCCAACTATTGCACCAACCCATCCTTTTTCTCATGAAAGCCTAATAGAAGCCTGTCAAAAGCTAGATTTTACTAAAAGGTCTCAAACTCTTGAACTTTTCCTTGTTGTAGATAGCCCTCTTCCTAAAAGAAACCCTCCCTATGATTCATCCATGTTCCCAGACAGAACCAAGCAAATTACCACTATTATTTCTTATTTTCTTGGTTACAATTCTGATCAATATGTTAATGAAGCCATCCTAGGTTTCATGTCTATCTTTTCTGTTGATTCCAAACCTATTGTTCTCCATAACTTTAGCCAATTTCTAGCTGAAGTCATCCATGAACAATTTTTCCAGTTTAATACTGAAGAATTATTCAAGTATGTTTCAGTATTTGTATATATTTTATATATTTCAGGGAGACAAGTTTCCATTCACCTTACATAAGCTAGATGAAGAAAGCAACCAACAATCAATGATATTTTGGACTTCTATGGGAATGAAGGAGAAGGAAGAATTTATATATAAACAATTCATAGAATTGTTTGTTCATCCAACTATTAATGTTATGAGCAATACTCCAGTACCAAGAATCAGTAAGGAAATTGTGAAAGTATTGCAGCTAGTTGATCAAGCCACCACAGGAGATTGGTATCTTTACCAAAACCATACAGAAATCAGAGTCTATTTCTGTGAGTTTCCACCCTACAAAATTCCTAAGCACCTCCCTATCAGAATTTTTGCATTGGAATATATTAGGAAGAGGTTAAATGCAGATGAAGTACATTTTGTAGCTGGAAAGAAGAAATCACAATTCAAGCTAAAGGCTCAGGTTGGTCCTTTCATCTGCAACACTAGAGGAGCAGGAGAAGAAGCAGATAGGTTATTGAAGGAAATGAAGTTTGGTCTCAGCTTCACTTGGTCCGATGACCCAATGGGAGTAATTTCAAAACTCACAGTTGAAAATAAATTTATTGCATACCACCATACAACCAAGCTTGAAATAGAGCAGTACAAAAATTAGTTAGAATGGAAGGAGAACACCCTTCAAGAAGCAGAAGAACATGCAGTCTCTACTGCAAATGTATAAACTCCACTTGCACAAGAAAAGACAGCCAAGCGAGGAAGGGAAGAACAATCATCCCCTACAACTGAAGCATCAAGCCAGGGCTTTAGAATTGTGCATAGAAAGAAGAGACCTAGGATCTCTGTGAAGGTTAGTGCAAAAAATGAGCCATAGAAAACAACATTTGATGGACTTGGGGAGAATTTTATTTTTACATAGTCTCGTGAACAGTCTACACAGTCCCCCACTCATTCCACTACTTCTCAAGGACAACAGGTGATTCAGACCAGTGGAACCAATCAGAAGGACAAAGAAGATGATATCTTCCATGTCTTCAGTGAAATTAAGAAGAAGAATGAGGAATTGAAGCTAAACACTTATGCTCAATTCTTGAAACACTCTTCCAGTTATCAAGCTAGACTTCTTTTAGTTTTTGACTTTGAGAAGGGTAAGATGCAAATGGATTTCTTACAAGCTCAAATTCCACAGCCCAAGACTCCTGCACATTATCAGAAGCAATCCTCCTTTGAGTTTAATGTAAAATATGGACATCCAATTGACCAAACTAAGATGCACAAACGTACTGACCAGATGATTTCTTCCACTTTAACTCATACTGCCATGAGTTTTTCAAAGTTGCAGGTCACCTTGGCCAATACATAGTCACAGCTCAAGTTGGAAAAGGTTTCATCACTGGCAAAGGACACCAAGATCAAATCTTTGGAAGATCTGGTGCTAAAGATGGGATATGATCCCTCAAATATAAATGTTGCAGAAGAACTTGTCAAGAAGAAAAATGTTGAGCTCTCAGCATTAAGGAAGCAACTCAAACTGTCAGCTTCTGAGGACCCAATGACCAAGGAGATTGAAGAAACCGAGACTCATAAATCTGACATGATGAAGCTCATCATCGAACAAAATCTGCAAATAAAACAGATGGAGGAGAAAATGGAAAAATTGGTCAAAGAAAAAGAGGAAGCTGTGAAAAGGACTCAAATTCCAATGGATGTAGTTCCTCTTTCAGTAGTCTCTATAACCAGAGTTTCTACTTCAAGCACAACACCAACTATAGGTACATCAGAAGGAGCTGAACAACTTGCAGAAGCTGTTCAAAACCTGTCCATTCAAGTAGTTGAAATTAAGAAGTTGCAAGATGTACTAAAGGAATTAAAACATATGAAAGCAATTGTAGACAGTTCACATGCAACCGACTTGCAGAGGACAAAAAGTCAAATTGAAGTTTTTTAGAAAGAAATCAAAGAACCTTATCTTGAAAACAAACTAGGTTTTGAAAAGGAGATTCTATGGGAAGAGATTATTGAATCAGTCAAGGATATTTGACCGTATATAAAGATAATTTTTGATCAAAAAGACTTCTTGGAGAAAGCTCAGGAAGCTATTGAAACTATCTCCAAAGAAACTGAGGACATTCCAGAAGTTTCCATTGAGCTAATCAAGTTTTTGAATTCTAAAGACAACTATGAGCTTGAAGAATTAGGTATAAATGACACGAAAACAACCATACTTGAAGTGAAAAAAATCATCACAAACAAAAACCTCATTCTTGAGTTGGAGGAAAAATGCAACAACATTAATGTCATAGTTCAAAGATTTTTCAGTAGGTTAGAACCCTTGACTAGCAAGGGTTTTCCCTCTATGCTTGTGTGTTATCGGGAAATCTAGTGTCTATGTAGAGCTGTTAGTCCCACTAAGACGAGTAGCTATCTTAGAAACAAATAGATTAAAGTTACTTTCATTTTCCTTTACGAGAAGTAGATAGGAGAGGAGCAAAGAATACCAACCTCCATCTTTCGCTCGGTTCCTTGCTTATTCCTCCTCCTCTCTGAAAGGTCTTTGCCACTCCTTCCTTGACTACTCCGCTTCAAAGAGTACCTGTAAAGTCAAAGTAGCATAACACTTTCAAAGTGTAGAGATCTACAATCATAAACAATATAGGAACAGATATATATTGACCACACAAATGCATATATCATAAAACACACAAGAATGTGGAGGAAAACTCGAATAGCTTTATTGATATAAAGATTAGAAGAGAGGATTACAACCCATTGATCTGACCCAACATCATCCTCCCAGCATGAAAGCCCTTATTCACCCTGATGAAAAGCTTAGATCACCCAACACTATGATTATCCACCAGGAAACCAACAGCACTTCCTTACAAGATACAAGGTCCCAACCTCTGGATCTCTAGGATGAGGGATCCATATATAGATGATTGTAAGAGGGTGAGTCAGCTTCTGGGGTTTTTATTAGCGTCTTCTCTCTGATAGTTCTTGATTCCACTTGGAGATTGATGATCTCTTACTCATCCCTGGGTGAATTCAGAGAGGCAAGTGTCACAGGAGAAGTTTCTGGAAGATTCCATGATCATCCACCTTGCAAACTATCTCTGCCATTTGTCTACTCCTCGCCCATCCCACCCTATAGAAGGGGTTTCCAGTATGCGTCGCACATTTTACATTGAGCAGGTGAGATGCATTGCACCCTTAGCACTGGGCAATCTGTATGGTCCAGTTTTGACCAGTTCTGAGCAGTTTTCTATGGAGAACTTCTGGGAAATGATGTAATCATTTGACCTTGTTTTTTTAGGGCATGAAACAACACTTTTAGGGACTCATAAGCCCTTGGTTTATGGACATATGTGATTGGGGTTGTAGTGCCAAAATATGTCTATAACATTGTGATAAACAACAAATTAATGCCCATTGAAGATTATGTTCGAAAGCTTATAGAGGTAGGTACCAATGCAGCGTCAGTTTCAAACATAAGAGGTGTAGCAACACCAAGGGTTGTGTTCAATGCACTCAGAGATTCCTTTTTCATTCTAAATGAAATCAGACATATATTTCTAGTAAAACCTACTTTTACTAAGTATACAAAAATGGATGAAGTTCACTGAAGAGTAACTAAGTTATCTATCCCAGATAAGAAACACTAGGAACAGTTAACTGATTTACTCGATTGAAAAGAGGATCAAACATAATATAGTGTTTCCAGGAATAGGTCATCAATAATTCAATAGTTTTAAGCTTTTCTAGGAGCAGTCATCAACAACTCAACACCAAAATAGTGACAAATCGACTATCAATTTATATTCCTAATTTTGTGTTGATCTATTTTTGTAAATTTGTTTAAGATGTTTTCTCAGCTCTAAGATTGTATAAATAACTCCCTTCCACGAGTTATTAAGGGTTGCACCCTTGAAAGAAGCATTTGTAAGCATTAAATACACTTGGTTCTGAATTTTTAATACAAAGGCAAATGATTTTGCGTTTCGATTCATACAGTTTTGTGTTCCCTGTAATTTTTTCAGTTTTCATTCATTGTGTTCTTTCTTCATATTCTTAAATTTTACAGAGATAAACATACAGGAATAATTTTGTTTCAATTTACTCCTATAAGCTTGTGCGTTTCAATTTTTCAGTAGGTTAGAACCCTTGACTAGCAAGGGTTTTCCCTCTATGCTTGTGTGTTATCGGGAAATATAGTGTCTATGCAGAGCTGCTAGTTCCACTAAGACGGGTAGCTATCTTAGAAACAAATAGATTAAAGTTACTTTCGTTTTCCTTTACGAGAAGTAGACAGGAGAGGAGCAAAGAATACCAACCTCATTCTTTCGCTTGGTTCCTTGCTTGTTCCTCCTCCTCTATGACAGGTCTTTGCCACTCCTTCCTTGACCACTCCGCTTCAAAGAGTACCTGTAAATTCAAAGCAGCATAACACCTTCAAAGTGCAGAGATCTACAATCATAAACAATATCGGACCAAATATATATTAACCACACAAATGCATATATCATCAAACACACAAGAATGTGGAGGAAAACTCGAATAGCTTTATTGATATAAAGATTAGAAGAGAGGATTACAACCCATTGATCTGACCCAACGTCATCCTCCCAGCATGAATGCCCTTCTTCACCTCATGAAAAGCTTAGATCACCCAACACTATGATAGTCCACCAGGTTACCAACAACACTTCCTTACAAGATACAAGGTTATAGCCTCTAGATCTCTGGGATGAGGGATCCATATATAGATGATTGTAAGAGGGTGAATCAACTTCTAGGGTTTTGATTAGTGTCTTCTCTCTGATAATTCTTGATTCAACTTGGAGATTGATGATCTCTTACTCATCCCCGGGCAAATTCAGAGAGGCAAGTGTCACAGGAGAAGTTTCTGGAAGATTCCATGATCATCCACCTTGCAAAATGTCTTTGCCATTTGTCTACTCTCGCCCATCGCACCCTACAGAAGGGGTTTCTAGTATTCATCACACTTTTTACACTGACCAGGTGAGATGCATCGCACCCTTAGCACTGGGAAATCTGTATGGTCCAGTTTTGACCAGTTCTGAGCAGTTTTATGAGGAGAACTTCTGGGAGATGATGTAATCAGTTGACCTTGTTCCTTTAGTGCATGAAACAACACTTTTAGGGACTCATAAGCCCTTGGTTTATGGACATATGTGATTGGGGTTGCAGTGCCCAAATATGTCTATAACATTGTGATAAACAACAAATTAATGCCCATTGAAGATTATGTTCGAAAGCTTATAGAGGTAGGTACCAATGCAGCGTCAGTTTCAAACATAAGAGGTGTAGCAACACCAAGGGTTGTGCTCAATGCACTCAGAGATTCCTTTTTCATTCTAAATGAAATCAAACATATATTTATAGTAAAACCTACTTTTACTAAGTATACAGAAATGGATGAAGTTCACTGAAGAGTAACTAAGTTCTCTATCCCAGATAAGAAACACTAGGAACAGTTAACTGATTTACTCGACTAAAAAGAGGATCAAACATAATTTAGTGTTTCCAGGAATAGGTCATCAATAATTCAATAGTTTTAAGCTTTTCCAGGAGCAGTCATCAACAACTCAACACCAAAATAGTGACAAATCGACTATCAATTTATATTCCTGATTTTGTGTTGATCTATTTTTGTAAATTTGTTTAAGATGTTTTCTCAGCTCTAAGATTGTATAAATAACTCCCTTCCACGAGTTATTAAGGGTTGCACCCTTGAAAGAAGCATTTGTAAGCATTAAATATACTTGGTTCTGAATTTTTAATACAAAGGCAAATGATTCTGAGTTTCGATTCATACAGTTTTGTGTTCCCTGTAATTTTTCCAGTTTTCATTCATTGTGTTCTTTCTTCATATTCTTAAATTTTACAGAGATAAACATATAGGAATAATTGTGTTTCAATTTACTCCTATAAGCTTCTGAAGTGATCACCTTTAAAGAGAATGAATTATATAAACTGTTTGTTTAATTAATTCCCTCTAAATCATAAAATCATCAGCATTAATCGTAGGCATATTCTGTTAAACTTTCTGAACATTGTTTAAAGGTTTTCTTACTTATGATTATTTAATTTTCTATTTGAAACTTGTAATAGCCATATCATCTTTCAATTTCTGCTCATCACTAAATAAGCTATATCACTGTGTGGATTTTAATAGCAACCCTTTGTTTAAATATTAATACTATTCAAAAGGTTAGGTATGACTATTTTATATATGTTTCATACATTGGACCTCCAAAATTAAAACAAACCCACCCCCCCAAAACAAATATCTTAGATGCCCTGGCATGATAACTGACCATTATCATCTCAGAGATACAACACCCACTAGGAGTTTTTTCCCACCATTTAGCGTGGAATACATGTCTCGTGACCTTGGTCTTATATTTTTTACATGAAAAAACAATGAGAGGTTGTTACATAACCGGTGGGCTTTGAGAAGTATGCAAAGGACAATAGGATGATGATAATTGAATAGAGAACTATTCATTATGAAGTTGAATTATGTTGCATTAGAATCATGCAACACTCCAATTGGGGGTAAATGATGGGCCATTAGATTGTCATTTATTGTCAATCGCATTTCCATAAAAAAAAAAAGTGTTTGCCTCATGAAACTAGGCTCTTCCGATTCATTCTTACTTTTAATGGCCAAACTAGATGATTTCAACTTTTGCATATTCAAATAAATGTGATTTGCTTAATTTTAGATTATGTGACATATATTTGGTATCTTAGGTGTTTTCTAGTTGTGTTTTTTTTTAATTTACATTTCATAGAATGATGTGGTTTCTTTGGAAAAAAGATTAATGTAGTAAATATTGATATTTTTTGAAGCAATATCATAACAATCCATCCAAAAGGGATTTCACTCTTATACTATTGACCATATTCACTATCTGTCCCATCTCAATCAATTGAGAGAATGAAAAATTGAAGGGATTTTGTTCCCCTCATGTTGAGGAAATACCATTATAGTGCTAGGCATTAGGAGGCAGTAGTTACACCAATTTAATGTATTTATAGACTTAGATGGTAGATATAGATTCAAAGTTATTATCAAAGCTTTGTTCTTTGGGTGTTTTATAAAATTCTAAGAACTCTTTTGGGTAGGGCCCACTTAAATGAAGGTCATTGGAATTCTCACTTCATTATATTATTGTAATTAGTATTTCTATTATGAGTTTCTTTAGACTGCTAAACATAGTATTTGCTTTATATCATAATCACCCATTTTTATTTAAATTATAATGATGGGTGCTTTTGAATAAGGATTTCATTAATTTATAAATATGATAGCTAATTGATTCAAATGAACCTCCTCACTCTATTAGCCTCTCATTTACTAGGAAATGGTCATGCTTTTATCCAACTTTTAGAAAATCACAAAGAGATGGAAGTTAAAGCTATTACCTTAATTTATGAGAAGTGAAATTGGATGAACTAATAATAGTTGTTTATCCATCTTGCTATAACATAATTAAAATTTTTGTTAAATATATATTTTTAGCTTAAATCACAAGTGATTTGATCCCTAATTTACTTATGAAATGATTGGCAATTAACAACCTACACATATTTATATGTGTAATGTACAATATATATTTAAAAAAAATATTTCGATATCAAATAAAATAACGTAGTGATTTCCATGTCTTCCATTACATATGAATAAACTAACCACCAACATCATTTTTTTAAAAACAAGCACTTGATATTGGGCATAGCTTTCTTGATCTTGTGTAAATTTGCATCTAGCTTATACTACATTAACCATGAAATTGCCAACATTTAGGGCACACTTTCCATCACATTTGCAGAGAAAATTAGAACAAAGTATCTGTCGAGTAGCAGAGGTCCCGCATAAAGGGTTTTGGGGCAGAAAGCCCAAAAATAGGATTAAATAATTTTAAAAACTCAGCTGAAAGCGCGGAGCGCGAATTATAATAGGTTGAGTCAAAGGGTAGTCCGCTCGGAAATCATGTAAAGAAATATAAAGAGAGTTGGCCCGCGCAAGGATCGTGGACCAAGGAATGGTATACATAGAGCGCGACTTTATGAGGGAAAAGTAGTTCTTTTTGGAGAAACAATGGAAGGTAATGGGTTCATGAAGAAAATAGATTGAAAGCGTCTGTAAGTTCGAGTCGAGGGATAGGGGTAGTAGGTAGAGGCTCTGCAGCTATGTGCGCAGAGGCCTGGAAAATTCGTAGTTGTGTGCGCAGACCCCTGCAGTTGAGTGTGTAGGGCAAATCTCAATGTATTGAGGATAAAGTGGAAATAAAGATAAGTTCTTTTTGCAATTCCGCGTTTCTTCTGCGCTGTCATAATACCTGTTTAATTTAATTTGCTTATGGTTTAGATGAATGTAAATCCGGATTCATTTTAATGTGCGAATCAGTTGTGTTGGTTAAATGTTTGCTTAAAGACCTTGGTAATTGGTAACTACTTCATCTAATAGAAAAGTGCACTAATAAGAAAGATATAATCAAGCTGGATCTGTGCGAATATCGAGTAGCGCAGAGCTATAAACCAGTGCGTGAAACCTCCAGACCACACCAATACATCCCTAGGTTGCGGAAACTTGGTTCCAGCACCCTCCCGTACTACCTCGGGTGAGACCTCAGTTCGCGCTTTGTGGGCTGTTGCCGAGAGGGTTGGTAGCTGCGGGATTTGTTTGGCTAAATAACTCTTCCGAACTTGGGTTAGGCCCATATAAGTCAACAAATGGTTCCGTTGCTGGGACTAGGATCTGCATAAGGAGTGTTTGGTGTGAAGCGTGGGGACTCGATAGAAAGGAACGTTGAAAAATCAAAAGGATCAGGAACACTAGTAGAACAAGGGTAACTATGGCGAACACAATTCAGTTATCAGTTTTCAAAGGAGCATGAGGCAAAGATCCGGAATAATTTTGGTTTGTACTAACGTTAGTATGGAACGCGCAGCAAGTTGCAGATGATAATATCAAGAAATCCATCTTAGTCAGCGCACTACAGGATCGAGCGCTAACATGGTACATGAAGTATTCAAGCGTTAACCCAATGGCGGGGATAGCAGACATCCATACTGATTAACCTAGGAGTTTAGCCGGCCTAAGTCAGAAGCATAGTCGGTTGTTGGATTCAAAGAGACCACAATGATGCCTGGTGAGACCCCGTGGGATTTGGATCAAAGGTTGAAAAGCACCATTCACGAGGCCAACATGACCCTTACAGATGCATAGCATCGCGCTTGGTTCATCACCTCACTAAAGCCATATCTGAAGTCAGCCTTGTCACAACAGAAGATCTCAACCCAAGCAAAAGTGTTGGAGGCAGTAATGCGACTACACCAAACCCTGGTACAGGACTCGGGGTTGGGAGTTCAATAAATCCAAGCGCAAGTCCAAAATTTGTGTTTGGAAATATAGAAGTTAAAACAAGAACAGACACCGTGCCCAGAAGTCCAGGAGGAAGCATGGTGTATAAAGTGCAGGAGCCAGGGACACGATAAAGATCATTGTCTGGTCTCGGTGAATTTTATGGGAACAGGGGGACCGACACCATTGCGACTTGAGGTACAGGCAGGGTCGAGCGTGATTTCCCCACTTTGGTGTGCAATCTGTCAGGTAGGAGGGAAGCACAACACTGATAATTGTCATCTATTGCCAAAATATAACTAGACTCCCTAGGAGCTCTTTTGCAACTTTTGTAGATCCGTGGGTCATGAAGAAAGAGATTGCCGTAGTTATCGAATGTTGATGGACCACACACCTGCCTACAGAATGCAGACTGAGGTGCAAGGTCAGGATCTAGTTGCGACATTTGCGCGTGGTGGGTTCTCGGGACGGGGTCGAGGACGGGGTGGAATGGGACCAGGAAGGGGTCACAGCTAGCTAATCTATTACAACTGTGGAGGACAAGGACATTACGCACGGGATTGTACCAATCCAACCCGAGTATCATGTCCTTATTGTGAGCAATTCGATCATGAGCTGCTAGATTGCCCCCTGCTGATAGCGCAGATTCGCGAAAAAAGGGCAGTGCCTCCTACAACAATGCAAAACGTGCAGATGATGAGATCTGAACCCCGTGAAGACGGACCCAAGGTAAACATGGTATTACATAGCGGTGCAACCATAGAAGAGGTCGATGGGGAGACCAATATGGAAGCTAGGGAAAGCTTCACTGGCGTCTCTACCCGAGGTAGTAGGGATCAGCCTGAGCTGGATAAGGATCCCTCGATGTTTACTACCTTCTTAGAGACATGCATAAAACTACTTCGTGACAACAGGGTAGTCAGAGGGTTACAGGAAGTGATAAATAAGTGCACAGGGTGGGGTGAACCTTGCATAGTCCGGAAATTAGGAAGACACGCATCGCGGAAGGGTCGGGAGATGCGGTTAACGACGCAGATTGGAGACTACGAGATGGATAAGGTCATCCTGGACCTAGGTTCAGATGCAAATGTATTACCTAAACAGACTTGGGAGCGCATGTGTAAGCCCACACTACAATGGTTTCCTATCCAATTAAGGATGGCCCATTAGCAAAAGATCTTGCCCATGGGAAGGCTACAAGGAATTACAGTCGATACTGATGGCGCAAGTACCTGGATGGACTTCAAAGTTATTGAAATCGTGGACGAAAGTAGCCCGTACCATGCGTTTCTAGGGGTATACTGGGATGATATTTGAGAAGGAGTCGCTCTGTGTAGTCGTTCCGGTGGATCCAACAGAAGGACCACGCTACACAAAACCTCTGCGCAACAACGAAAGGGACGATGCAATGGATTGTGTCTACAAGATTGCTACGCATCGGCTAAAGGAGGAAAGGAGACCCTCGTGGGGCTATGCTAGCTCGTGCACTAGTGATTCAGATGAAGAGGATGAGCGATGGTGGAACAGGGTGAACGAGGTAACCACCTACACTATAATATGATGACAAGATCCTTGTATTGCGTTAAAGCTCAGATCTGCGAACTACCAATGTATGACGGGCTAACAAAAGTGGATGAATTCCTAGCTCAATTTGAAAGCACGGTACCACAATATCAATGGTTTGATGTGCTGAAATGGGCATTGCGTGCGTCACCGACGCAATGGTGGGGTACCCATGAAGGAACCTTTGAATATTAGTGAAACTGTCGGCGCATGATGCAGATAAGATTTGGGAAGCCAACGCTATGAATAATGGAGAAATATGATGGACAAGAGAATACGTCAATACACCTGAGCAAATGGACCAAAGCTTATGGTGCAGAGCCTCAACTAGAATGGGTGCACTTATTTTATCATACCCTCGATGTTATTCCAAGGAACGGGTATACGAAAACAGAGCTCCGACATGGCATCGGCGAGTGGGATATCCTGCGTGAAGGGTTTCTGTCGACATTTCTCTTTGAAGATCAATGGATGGATACCATGGACGACGCATTACAATTAGTAATAACCGCCATCTTCAGAACATCGCCGAAACCAGAAGAAGTCGTGCTGTCAGACTGGTCTTGACAGTTAAGCCAGGCCTTAGCATGTTACAATGTACAAATAGAAGATGATGAGGATGACCCACGTAACATCAATATACCAGAATCCGAAGGTAGTCGTGAGGTGTGCGGCCCCGAGATAGAAGATCCGGACATCACGGCACCATTGAAAACAAAGCAGGTAAATATCAGAACAGAAGAAGAGCCAAAGTATGCTACGCTTGGGGACTATTGGGACAATGCCACGGTGGAAAAGGTCGCCGAGTTGCTCAGCGAATACCAAGATTTATTCCCTACAAAAATTACGAAGCTAAAAGCGATTCTAGGAGACCTAGGGATGATGAAAATAACTTTGAAGCCAGATGCAAAGCCAGTGAAACAGCGACCCTACCGACTGAATCCAAAATACAAAGCAAAGGTCCGCGAAGAATTGGACAAAATGCTGGCAGCAGGAATTATTGAAGCAGTCGAGGAGTCTGATTGGTAAGTCCCATGGTCGTGCAGGAGAAGAAACAGAAGGGCGAGATCTGCATTTGCGTAGATCTGCGGAAGCTAATTGATGCTTGTGTTAACGACCCATTTCCAACACCCTTTATAGATGAGGTACTAGAAAATGTGGGCAGGAAGGAAGCATACTCTTTCACAGACAGGTTCTCTGGGTACCATCAGATCAAGATCACGCTAGAGGATCGGAGCAAGACAACATTTGCTACTAATGGGGTTGTTTTCAATATATGGTAATGCCCTTTGTGTTGAAGAATGCGCTGGCAATATTTTCTTGTATTGTGGTAACCGCATTCAAGGAAGTTATCCACGAATTCGTAGAAGTCTACCTGGATGATTGGACCATATTTGGCTTGGTTAAGAAACATGTCGTGAACTTACGGTTGATGTTGGATACCTGGTGTCGGCACTAGATTGTGCTTAACCTAAAGAAGTGTATGTTCCCCGTCCTTTTCGGAAACTTGTTTGGCCATGTGGTTTGTAAGCAACGACTAATGGTGGATCTGGAGGCCATGTGGATAAAAGTAACTAAGTTAAGCTTAGTTGTACATGCAATAACTAAAGTTAACTAAAGCTAAGTGTGCTTTATCTTATGCTAATGTGTACATGTGCCACATGCAAGCAATAAGTTAACTGGAGCTAATCTAGGTGCATGTACACCAACACAGCTAGTCTAAGTGCATGTACACCAACAGTTCTCGACCAATTCTAATTAATTAAAAGACACAAACAAAATTCTTAATGGATTTCAATAAAGAAATACAGAAGAAAGGATCCCCACTACCTTGGCTCTAAAACGAGGCGATAATTTCATTACATCTTTCTCGAGTAAATCCCTGGCTGGCTCTTGCTAGATGGAGGCTTCTTTCTCCAGCTAAATCCCTAGCTCTTGCTGGACGGAGGCGCAGGTCAGTCCATCGGTTGCAACAAACATCCTCTCGATTGGGCTTAAAGGCATCGACAGAGTTTTCGCTGGAGGATGTCGAGTAGGGGTTGTAGCAGGTACCGAGTTTTCACTGGACTAGTACGCGCATAAAGAGGCAGGTGGTTACAGCTAAACATTCAACGGTTGAATGTACGGTTAAGAGGCGTAAATGAAGGAGTTAGTTGAAAGTTCAATCAACGGTGTAAACTGTTTTAATCATCTAACAATTGCAGATATGGTGCAGATTGCGTTAGCGTAACAGCTAGGGGAGTTCTTCCGAGAAGGAACGCCTCAAGGCGTAATTATTACATTTAAGCTTTAAAAGTAAAGGACTCTTTTTCGACATCATAATCACCATCTATAGATTTCTAATGTTACTGCAAGCAAACAAACAATGAGGCAGTACTTGCCAGTAGAGGACACCAGATTTTCCCATTGATACAAGGATATTCGAGTCATAGTCTTCCGAGCCACATCCAGGAAACAAAGTTTGTTCCGAGGCAGCATCCCATGTTGGCACGTCTATTAATCACTGATAACATGGATTGGCACATCTATTAATCACTGATAACATGGACTGAAAAATGAATCATCTATATGCCATAGTTCGTCCCTGCCTCAATAGTTCCCACCCTTGAAAATTTAAGCAAAATATATTTCTCCCTTAACAAAACATTAAATCACAGCTATAACACTAATTTTAAACAAATGAAAGGAAACTGAATCTAAAGACAAAACCCTAATTCCATCCAAACAGTCCGCAAATTCAGCGCTTCCAACTTTCATTTTCCATTCTATCGTTCAAAAGAGAGGTCCATCCAGGAAATTGATTTTGCATGTACTCTTTCCATTCTTTCCACCATTCCATGAAGCTGCTTCCTTCCAGGAAAACATCTGCAGAGATGTCACAATCCTTGATCATTTTTGTCACATAACCTTCAAACATTTCAAGACTTTCGGGCTTTTGGTGCTGCTGTTGTTTGAGATTTTCCAAATCTTTCAAAGCCTCTTCCAGATGTGCCCAAAAGCATGAGTCCTGAGTCAAGGATGCCAGCTTTGTGCGAGAATTCTTACCTCTTGAACTGCGTGTTTTTTCTTTATCTTCCATCCATTTCTGAAGAACTTTATAGCGATTGGGTCTTCCATCTGGAAGATGATTGCCTTTACCCTTAGACATGCGATAATAGTATGCAATATCCAGGGGCTCCACAGGTCTTCTATACGCAGTGCAAGACGTGACTCTTCCCAAGCCTTGGGCAGTATACCGCATGAAACAAGAAAACTTGCAATCTCATGATCGGCAGTGAACCTGCACAACATCTGCGTAAATTAGCACCATACTAAAGAAGCAGGTCAAAGACTAGATTATTGGATCTGCCATTTATGGTCTGAATCAAACTCACATTACTGATTACAGACCATACCATTACTTACCACAGCACCACTCAAAATTACAAAGTTAATGTTATCATTTTATCACTTCAGAAACAAACAACAAAACTACAGAGCTTACTGCGCTGAAAATTCCAATGCATTAATCTTTGATATCCTCTAGGCTACTCAGTCCGAAGGGACATTAACCCTACAAACCTTTCAAATGCTTATTAAAGATATTTTTTTTAGTAATTTAAGCACTCAATGTTTAAAGTCACCAATGTTATGACTGAATTAGGAGGTAGCTTGAATCAAACCCATTGAAATCAACAACAGAGATAAAAGAAAAATTTACTCGAAAGTCCGATCCAACCTTCAAGAAAAGCTCTATTTTATCCACTACAAAATTTCAAATTTTAGCAAAAACCCACAGTAGGGTTCCTACAAAAATGCAATCTTTCACTTTCTACATATAAATCCTCCTAAGGCTGAATTCTTAGCCTGGCAATCGATTCAAAATAGACACAAAATAATTTCAAATTTGACACACACAAGCATATACCAAAATATAAGGAAAACAATGGGAAAAAAAATGATTTTCCAAGCTCATCCTTACAACGGGGTTGACGATTCTGATTCCATGGTCTCCTGTTGCTGCTTCCTTTGATTTACTTCACAATTCTGTTGGAGTTGAGACGCAAAATTTCCTTATTCTTGCAGCAGGGTAGACGAGTCTGCTACCATTCGATTTGCTTCAGAATGCATCTGGAGCTGAGAGCCAGAGCTTCCTTTTTTATAAAGGAAAATAGAACGAAAATCAATGGAACGAATACCGAAATGAGTAATGCAGTGAGGGGAAATTGTGGTTGTCATGTCGATGTCCTTAGGCGGGAAAAGAGAAGGAACCGGGCAATATCCAGAGAATCAATGGTATGGAGACTCGGTGAATTGCGGGGTGAGAGGAAATTGTGGTTGTCAATGTCAATCTGCATCTTTCCGTGCAGATTGCTTTCCGGGAAACATATCGCAGCATCCTCATTTTATGCTCAAACCTCATGAAACCACTTCAAGCTTTCTTTGTCAGTAAGTCTGTATGTAGCTTACTCTCTGCCAGGTAGGTTTGCAAAAAGGGAGTAATAATAATTTAAGTCAATTCCTAAGAAATATTACAGCCACAATATTCGATCACTTTTGAACTATTACAACAATATTATAAGCCAATTCCTGATAAACGTCAGAAATACAATATTTGTTATTTTACTTTTGAGTTATTACAAAATAAAGATTTTGACATCTAAACTATTATGATAAATATAATATCAAATATAAAGTATTATTTAGAACTTGTTTTTCAAGAAATTTGAATATTATAATTTTACAATGTATATATAATTAATAGACCAAATTTCCCTGGAACCAAAGAGGTATTTAAGTTTCTGAAAGCGTGTCTGGTTAACAAACTTCTTAATTATTATTTATATAGGTCTGTAATTACTTATTACTAATGGTTGTCATAATGTCATAAAATTTCGCAAAATTTATAACCATGGTAATTTATATATAATTCAAAATATATAAATGGAATATTTTTTTTCTATTAATAGGTATTTTGAAAATGAGTAAGCATGTTTGGTATTGGTTGAACAATTTTTTTAATTATCTATATAAAACATTAATAATAATTTTGAAATAAAATATTAATAATAATTTTGAAATAAGTAAGTATGTTTAATTTTGAAATAAGTAAACATGTTTGGTATGGGTGGATAAGTTTTTTCAATTATCTATGTAGAAATTAACAGTTATCTGTTTCATAATAGAGTTTTGTAAAAAAATTTACTAGTTATCTATTTTATAATAGAGTTCTGTAAAAAAATTTAATAGTTATCTGTTTTAAAAATAGAGTTTGTAAAAATATAACTATTGTAATTTAAAAATATATATATTATCAATTTTTTAATGAATTAGGTTGAAGATTAAAAAATCAGAGATGAATTTATAGACTTATTTTTAATAGAGTTTCTATAAGTGACCATGTTTTCGCTGGTCTTTTAGGGAATTGCAAAAAAAAAAATAGAAGTTAAAACCATTTGCAAAAAAAAAAAAAAACTAAAACCATTACCTTGTTGGAAGGTATTAATTTCAACTACCTTCTATCAATGCAGTAGCTAGATTAATCTAGATAATACAGCAGATGTTTCAAAGTGCAGGTTCTAGAAGTCAGCGGGTCATCAATGTTAGTCGACATATTGCTGTAGCATCTACGGCTGTCTCTGTGTATAAATCTCTATGTTTGTAATGTAATGAACAAGCTCATTTCTATGAGTCTTCCAGTTTCTGATATGGTATCAGAGCGAGGTTGAGGGCTAAGTGAACTTGTTCATGCTTGTTGTGGACCACAACATCTGTCGTTGTGTTAAAAGAAGAGTGCGTTGAGAGTGAGAGTGTGGAGGCCTGGTGCAGACAAGGCCGAGGACGTGAGTGGTCCAATGGTGTTGGAGTTTGGGAGCTGTGCGTGTGGTGGAGCTGTGTGCTCAGCCAGTTGTTGGCTCAGCAAGTTGCAATTTAACTCTTGCTGCCTGTGGACATTAAGTTGAGGACGTGAAAGACGTTATGTGCGAAGGAGTCGACGGATTGAGGAGCTTTTTAACCCATAGTCGAGTGGGCTCGGTGGAGTGAAGGTCTCAAGGAGTGAGATCTCATCTATGTGAATAGTGGTGGATTGTGTGCCACCTGAGAGTGTTTTGTTGCAAGTGGTGCGGTGAGTGTGGATCGAACACGCGGCTTTGACAGTTTTGGTGCAACCGAAGTTGCTGAAAATGTGTAAGGGTGTGCCAGTGAAGTGTTGCTACAAAGAGACTGCAAACAGAGATTGGGAGAGCCGGTTGTGTGTGAGCTTGAGAGTGTGAAGTTTCTCAATAAGCAATCAGTTGAGACTGCATTTGGGTCGAGATTCAAGTGCAACAGTGCTGTGTGGAAGACTCTGAGGACTGTGAAACGATCCACAAAGAATCCATGGCTGGATTGCGTTGATAGGTACCCTGTGGAGATTCTCGATGTCCAGAAGGTGTGAGGAAAAAATGGAACAGGGCAGGTCAGATCCTCCATCAAAGTATGTGGGATAACAATAATTTGTGTTTAATTCTCTCTTGTTTGTCTTTATAGTGGCGCAGAGACATATACTGCATTGGGTGCTGCTAAAAAAAAATTTGGACAGAACAGTTATGTTATTTGTGCTTTTTCTTTGAAGATTGTGTTGCTGCATTTTTATATATAACCGTAACTGGACTAAGATTGAAGAATCTGATTTTTATAAGACTGTAACTAGACTTGAGGTCTGTGTATCAGTTGAAATTCCATCCATCCAATTTAACTGCTTTTGTGAAGTTCTAAAAAAGCAAAAAAAAATGGAAATTTTTCCTAGTGAAAAAGAGTTAGTAAAGATTTTTATGGTGCAGTGCGTGTGGGAATCTGAAGTGTGAAAAAAGAGGGTTGTGAGGCTGAAAGTAGAGAAAATCTGTTGCGGTGTTGACGTTGTGTTTTGTGTGCTGCTTGTGAACCCCTGAAGTCAGGTTACAGATTGAAGAGAAGGAATGAAATGGCAGAAGCTATAGAAGAATTAGAAATGTTTCCAGAATTTAAGCTTAATGAAGATATGAATCAACACGAAAAATTTGAAGACATTTATGCAATATTGAAGCGATTGATGCCAGTTTTGCCAATTTTCTCAGGTAAAAAATTTTAAGCTTTGGGCAATTAAAAGGAAGGATTGCTTGGTTCAGTAGATTTATGGAAATTTGTCCAAGAAACTTCTATGAATTTGGATGATAAGTGTAGAAGAGCAATAGCATTACTTCTCATTATATCAGCTTTAGATGAAAATATTTTGTCTAATATTTTGTATGAATTTGGTGAAATATGTGATGCAAAAATATTTTGGGATATTCTTGAAATGAAATACAGTATGGAGGGTAGTGAGAAAGGTGAAGTTGATGAAGGTGTTGTTGCTAAAAGTGATTGTGTTGAAAGCATCATCGTTGGGATTAAGGCTGAAAGTATGTCTTTAGCTGACAATAGAGTAGTATGTGATATTAAGGAAACACCCTGTGATGCAGAGATTTATGAAGTCAAATTTGATGATATTATGTGTCTCATGAAGAGTGGTTCAATCTCATGCAAGAAAAACATCTTATTGATGAGTTGTTGTTTGGTGAGAAGAGTTGCCTACCTCCATACACAAATCAAATGCAGGACAACATGTTTGCAGCAACAAAAGAATTCACAAAAGAGGTTGAAGACATGAATCAATCAACTATGTCAACAAAGAAAAATGAAAGAAGCAAAGCTCTCTTCAAAGAGCACAATGACAAGAATCAGTATGGTTACTTTTATGAATCTAACATTGTTTTTGGGTGTGCAGATATTTGCAATCAGGAAGAAGCAGCAAAACATGATTTAGATTACCTTGTTCGGGATCTTGCATTGCATCCCAATCCAGAAGAGGTTGCTGATGATAAGTACGTAAGCAAAGAGCAAAGGAATTTCATAAAGAAACCCAGAAAGGTGAAAATGAAATTGCACCAACAAAGGAAAAGGAACAAGCATGGGCCCTTTAGCAAGAAGTCAAAAATGAAATGTTTTGTTGTAAGCCTAGCTGAGACTTAGACCAGCAGGCATATCAATTAAGAGTATGTTTGTTATATAGTTGGAATTAAGGGGGAGTGTTGGAAAGTATTAATTCCAACTACCCTCTATCAACGCAGTAGCTAGATTAATCTAGATAATACAGAAGATGTTTCAAAGTGCAGGTTCTAGAAGTCGGCGGGTCATCAATGTTAGTCGGCAGATTGTTGTAGCATCTACGACTGTCTCTGTGTATAAATCTCTATGTTTGTAATGTAATGAACAAGCTCATTTCTATGAGTCTTCCAGTTTCTAATACACCTTAGTTTATGAGAGATGAAATTAGATAAACTACTCATAATTGTTTATTCATCTTGCTACAACATAATTATAATTATAATTTTTGTTAAACGTATCTTTTGACTTTACTCAAATGATTTGATCCATAATTTATTTAAATTAACAACCTACATATAATTATGTATGTAATTTACAATATATATTTAAAAAAAATATTTCTATACCAAATAACGTAGCGATTACCATGTCTTCCATTACATAGGAATCAACAAACCACCAACACCAACAAACTACCAACACCACTTTTTAACGTGAGATTTTATAATTATTACATTTAAACTTTAAAATTAAAGGACCGTTTTTCGACATCATAATCACCATCTATAGATTTCTAATGTTACTGCAAGCAAACAAACAATGAGGCAGTACTTGCCAATAGAGGACACCAGATTTTCCATTTTCCCATTGACACAAGAATATCCGAGTCATATGCTTCCGAGCCACAGACAGGAAACAAAGTTTGTTCCGACGCGGCATCCCATCTTGGCACGTGGCATATCTATCAATCACCCAGAACATGGATTGGGAACATCTATTAATCACTGATAACATGGACTGAAAAATGAATCATAAGGTCGTGCCTGCCTCAATGGATCCCACCCTTCAAAATTTAAACAAAATATGTTTATTCCTTAATCATCAAAACAAAAACATTACATCACATCCATCCAGCTAATTTTAAACAAATGAGACGAAACATATACAAAAACCAAACTGGAACAAGAGGATATACAAAAACCAAACTGGAACAAGGTCCTCTTGTAAACCATTTTCCCATCCAAACAGTCCGCAAATTCAGCGCTTCCAACTTTCACAACCTAAAGACACAAAACCACCTAAGAGGAGCAAGGAAATTACATCTGAGAAACAAGAAACCTAATTGAAACAACCTTCTCAGCCCTTCCAGCTTTCCGTTTCCATTACGTCATTCAAAGGAGAGGTCCATCCAGGAAATTGATTTTGCTTGTATTCTTTCCATTCTTTCCACCATTCCATGAAGCTGCTTCCTTCCAAGAAAACATCTGAGGAAATGTTCCGATCATTGATCAATCTTGTCACATAACCTTCAAACATCTCAAGGCTTTCGGCCTTTTGGTGGTGATGTTGTTGTTTCAGAGTTTCTAAATCTTTCAAAGCCTCTTCCAGATGTGCCCAAAAGCATGAGTCCTGAGTCAGGGATGCCAGCCTTGTGCGAGGTTTCTTACCTCTTGAACTGCGTGTTTTTTCTTTATCTTCCATCCATTTCTGAAGAACTTTATAACGCTTGGGTCTTCCATCTAACATATAATTGCCTGAGCCTTCACCCTTGGACATGCCATAATAACGTGCAATGTCCAGAGGTTCCACAAGTTTTCTATAGGCAGTGCCAGCGTTTATCCACTTATTTTGGGACTGGAAATCACTAGGCAACTCATGTCTTTCCCACTTTTCAATAATGTCATCCCAAAACACAGCGAGCTTTAGCCTAACTTGATCAGCATGGATATCTTTCTTGTAACTATGGATCTTGAATTTATCATAATATCCCATGTCATTGTCCTTCTCACAACGCTCTTTATACCATTCAACCTCTGCCATACTACTTTGTCTTCGGCTTAACTCAATAGCTAGCTCAGCAACGTTCCTGTTATGCTGGTTTTCCATGCTTCCTGCTATTTGCAGGGCAATCAGTGCATGATCATTCTGCACAAAGTTCCCATCACCAATTCAAGAACACATTTCAAGTATCAATTAATTATAAAAAAAATCCCCTACTTCTTAACTACATGACAAAAACATCATACATATTTTTATATTTTAATCTTTCAAAACTGAGAATTACCTGAACTCCAACACCAATGCCTTCTAGCTGCAATGATATTCCCATCTTGTAAGAGGATTCCAAATCCAGTTTTGGGCTTCTTCTTCTATGACACGTTCTAAAACAAAACCATACCCTATATGCTCTGAAAAACAGTCCTGTACAATAGTATCACAAGGTTTTTCATGGCTCTGCATCGTCAAATGAAGCATCTTCAGAACGGTCAGTGAATTGTCAATACATGCCGCACCCTCGCCGGAACAAAACATGTAAGTGCCAAAAGGTCTATATGGGCTTCTCTTGATAAGCCCATCTAACTCCTTTCGAGAGTCAACCCCATAGTTTGCCATTGTACCAGTATACTGCAAGACATTGTGAAGAAGAGTTCTACCAGCATCTTGCACAAAGGAATCAGGCACATGTTTACTGTCATGAGCCATTATGCTCTCCCAATAAGGGAGAATAGCAATCAAGGGTGCTACAATTGACTCAACTGGTGCAAGGAGCATCCTGGGGACAACATCATGCTGGGAAACCACGTTACAAAAGTTGCCTGACCAATTTTCACGGGAAACTGCTTGATGAAGTCCTATATCCCCCACAAGAGGACTTCCAAATGTTATACAAAGAGGAGAGCTTTGCCTCAGCCTCTTTTCCAGGACCCATAGTGTGGCCAAAGTTGCAACTGCCCCTCCTAAGGAATGACCCACAAATATAACAGATTTGAGTTTCCTTTGTTTTGAGTCTGTATACATCTGCATCTGTTTGATCATGGAATCAATTAACACAATGTTACTTTCTTTTTTTCAATTTTTTTAATAGGGATAAAAAGATAAAGATAATCTATTTTTAAGGTTATGGTCAAGTAATATACCAAATTGGTTAGCCCTTATGGGTAGCCCAGTTGGTTGAAGCCCCCCCTGAAGTCATTGATGCTCTGTCATGAGGCACGAATTCAATTCTCCTTTGAGTTCATTAGGGTCGGGCCCCAACAGTTGGGTCGACTGAGCATGAGGCCCTTTCAGGTGGGCCCACCTAGGGGTGTTGCTAGTGAAAAGAAATGACACCAAATTGTTGGATAAGACCCTCTGTTTGTGGGACAAGGGACCAGCCTCCACACAGGGATCCCTTGTTTGTTGGACAAGAGACCCTCCTTCGTTGGACAAGGGACACTCCTTCACAGGGCCATTTGACTTGGCTGTGATTGTTAAAGTTTAGGGAGGTGTTGTACACCTCTGGACTTGAACCTGTGACCTCTCAAGAAAAAATACATGTTCTTAACCAATAGGCAGTGACACATGAAATGAAGAAACCATTCTTTTCTTTTCATCAATCTATATCACTTAGTCCTAAAAGATAAATTAGTTTACCTTTGCTTGGAAATCTGTATTCTCACTTAGTCCAAAAGATAAATTAGTTTACCTTTGCCTGGAAATCTGTATTCTCCATGATATGCAGAAACAACTTAAGAGCTCCCTGATGGACGAGAGCCGGTTCATCATCATTACCCTTGAGGCAACTGGAAAAGAACTTGTCAGTTTGTATATTGCACTCTCCATATTTGCTCTCTTGGATGATGAAACCTTCTATCTTATGACAGGAAGGAAAAGCAACATATGCAACGCCTTCATACTCATTCAAAGTATAACTCTGTGAGTAGTTTGCAAGACGTGACTCTTCCCAAGCCTTGGACAGTATACCACATGAAACAAGAAAAGTTGCAATCTCATGATTGGCAGTGAACCTGCACAACATCTGTGTAAATTAGCACCGTACTAAAGAAGCAGGTCAAACACTAGATTATTGGATCTGCCATTTATGGTCTGAATCAAACTCACATTACTGATTACAGACCATACCACAGCCCCATTCAAAATTACAAAGTAAATGTCATCATTTTATCACTTCAGAAACGAACAACAAATCTACAGAGCTCACTGCACTCAAAATTCCAATGCATTAATCTTGGATATCCTCTATAATCTCAGTTTAGGCTACTCAGTCCGAAGAGACATTAACCCTACAAATCTTTCAAATGCTTATCAAAGATATTTTTTTCACTATGTTAAGCACTCAATGCTTAAAGTGACCAATGTTATGACTGTGAATTAGGAGGTATGCAACAGCAGCTTGAATCAAACCCATTGAAATCAACACCAGAGATAAAGAAAATTTTACCCCAAAGTCCGGATCAAATTTGACACACACAAGTATATACCAAAATATAAAGAGAACAATGGAAAAAAAAATGATTTTCCAAGTTCATCCTTACAACGGGGTTGACGATTCTGATTCCATGGTCTCCTGTTGCTGCTTCTTTTGATTTACTTCACAATTCTGTTGGAGTTGAGAGGCAAAATTTGTTAGATTTAATTTATGGGTTTTCCTAATTACTTTAAACCCTAACCAAGATCTACTCCTTTGTAAGAAATTGAAAACAATGCACAGCGGAACTTATTGAAAATAATGCACAGCGAAACTTACTTTCCATCTTCTAAAGCTCCTGATCTTGACTTGAGTTGTTGGCTCTTGAATCATTCCAAGAGCTTGCAATCCTTTTCTCTGGCAATCCTTGATAGAGTATCAAGTCTTCAATGGAGCAGACTAATTTTTCTGAGATGATTGCAAGCCTTGGAGACTCAGCCCTTTTATAGCAGTCCCAATCATATGGCAGCCGAAATTTGGCTGTCAATTGACAGCTAAATTTCAGCCCCAATCTTAGGGCAGCCGAAATTTGGCTGTCAATTGACAGCTAAATTTCAGCCCCAATCCTAGGGCAGCCGAAATTTGGCTGTCCATATTTATTACTGCTATTATTTCAATCAATTATAATCGGTCCATTAACAATTATAATTGATCAACATTATTCTATATGTATTTGTATCCAAATCCTTATTTAAATACGTTTAATGCCATAACTTAATTAATCACATTATTTGGCATATTTAATCATTACATAAATGTAATCTTGCTGACAGTATTTGATATCATAATCATAATGCATGCATGTCCAACCTAATTATTGTAATTAGACGTCTCTAAATCCAACAATCTCCCACATGGACAAGTGCAACCTTTTGATTATATATCCTTAACTTTATTGCATGCAACTTTTCTGTCTTTACTTATCGTATTTCTTAAACAATTCCGTCCATCAATTATGCTAACAAAGGACTTAAGCAGCATTTGTCACATTT
>APFE030263631.1:0-11201 GCA_000404065.3 Pinus taeda
CAACCCTTTGACCTCGATTTTTGTGCCAGGTAGTACGGCCTTCAAAAATCGAACCTTCCACAAGTTTCAGCTTGATTGGACCAAGCGTTGACCAAAGTCAACGCTGGTCAAACTTCTGCGAAACCCTAGCAGCAGAAAATCGTACTACAGCTCAGCCGTACGGTTTGTCCTCTTTGTCCTTCCCACGTGTGGCTGAAATTCGTCCTCCAGGTAGCTCGTACTCTTTAGAATGAGAGAGGAAGATGTGAGTTGTGTTGTGATGAAATTCTCTCCAACTTTTCCTGTATTTATATCCATCAAGGAGGGTGTGTGACACATCTGTTGGGCATGTGAACCTACATTACAAAAATTGGCCGACCTTGCACATATAATTTATTAAGAATAATAAATTCAAAATATAAGTTCTGCTCATCGGATTAAGACTATTTTTATATGGATTTTACACCTCTCAGAAAGAGGAATCCAACAAAAATATTAGCCTCTTAATCTAAGTATCAGAACATGGAGTTTGGACCTAGTTGTCCAAATTTAACAGCAGTTCTGTTGCAGGGGAGCAAAATTCTGGGCAATTGCAGGGGCCGAAACTTCTGGGTTTTTGGACAGAATAAGGAGGCTGAAATTCGGCCTAGGGAAGATTAGAAGGCAGAGTGTTGGATCAAAATGGAAGGCTTGACTTAGAGGGAGAAGACCAAGTTTGACCATCGATTTGTGGAAGGACAGTTTGACCTAGTTGTTGACTAGAGGTCTAGGTGTGTCTCTTATTGAATTGAAGAATTTTTCATTGAAAAGGGTTGTTGGGTTTTTTCCCTTAGTGGGTTTTCCCAAGATAAATCTTGTGCTCTCTTTGTGCATTTTGATCTCTATTAAACTGTTATTTGTATGGTTGAATTTTTGAAGTATAATTGCTTGACGATATACTAGAAAAAATAAAATACCAACATCATTAGAAGTAATTATCGATTTTCAAAAATATTGTGCTAGTATCTACTGCACTTGAAAAATCAACAAGCTAGGGTTTGAGGATTCAAATGATAACATGGATATGTCGATTTGGCAGTTAACCCTAGAGTTGTCTTGTCGTGTACTTGTGTGATGCAACATGGCTAGGGATTGTAAACCCGAAGGAAGACAACCATACTAGTGTAGAGAGTTTGTATGATACAAGCTTGTTGTTGAATCCAAGGAGGACCTGATGAATTTATTGTATTTTTTATGATCCATGGATATCTTGGTAATTGTGATGATGCAAGCATGGAAGACCTGGGGTTTGAGGATTCAAACAATAAGATGGACATGTAGATTTGGAGGCTAGTACTAGAGTTGTCATACAATGGACTTACGTGATGCAACATGACTAGGGCCTGCAAACCCTAAGGAAGACAACCATGCTAGTTTGGAGAGCTTGTGTGATACAAGCTTATTGTTGAATCCAAGGAGGACTTGCCAGTGTCGATGCTTTCCTTGTTGGAGATCTTTGATGGTGGACAAGTTTTTATGGTTTCCCTAGCTAAGGTTTTTGGAGAAATTGAAGATCGTACCAAATTTATGATAAGGCTATTGTACGAACATGCACTTCATTCTTGTCTATATATGAGTTTCCGACTATCCAATACTTGCATAATTGTAGATTTGATTTTTAGCTCGAATTGTCTTCTTGATTGGTAATTTCTAGCACTTAATGTTCATGTTGATTTTTAGCTCGAACTGTCTTCTTGATTGGTAATATCTAGCACTTTATGTTCATGTTTAAAGGTTAAAATTGACTAGTGATTTAACACATAAATGGGAGATATGAGGGCAAATTTTTTGCTATAAAAAATTGGTGTAATAAAGTGATTTTTAGATCTAGAATATTCTTGTAAGTCGATGAGGATCTTAATGGGTGCGATGTGCTAGTTTTAATAATTGAAGTGGATCCATGCCTAAGATAAGCACTTGGACCTATTAGTGGCTTGTAGATGAGATTCTTGTGAGATTATAGTGATTGAAGTGTTATTAATCCCTGAGAGAGGTGATATGCTCATGTGATAGGTTGTTGGTCTAATGCATTTCCTAACATATTTGTTTGTTTGAAGTGTGTTCTATGAGTTGCAGGATGACTCATCTCAATTGCAAAGAGGTGTGACCAATTGGAGGTTACGCCCAAATTTACACCTTGAAAGTACAACTTGCAAATGTTGTTGGAGGAGGTTGAAGTTCAATGTTTTGCAAAAGATTTGGTTACATCTCTTATCCATCTAGCACATCTAGCCAAACACAACAAGAAGACAACAAAGTGAATAAATCATCCTTAATTTTATGAAGGACCATCTGATCCCTCACATTGCAAATAACAAGTCAAGTAAGGCTATGTATGATGCCTTACTAAAGTGAATAGAATTGTCCTTGATTGTGTGAAAGACTTGATCCCTCAAATCATGGTGAGAAAGTCAACTAAGGAAAGGTATGATGAATGGATTATTGATTTTTGTAGCTCGGGCAGGTACTTCTACAAAGAACTTGTGTCAAGGCGTGCACAAGTCACCCACATTCTCCTTAGAACACTTGCTCTAGTGTGAGCAAGTTGCTGATGTAACTTAGCCTAAGCCTAACTTAGGAAAAAGCGCATATGTATATGTTGGCTTATTGAACTAAAAGAAACTTAAGAAAACTAAAGTAATTTACTTTAGTGAGTCAGTTTTAATCTTAGTCGTTGATCTCAACTGAGGTGAGATCCAATCTCGGTCATTAATCACTTTGACATTAGGGTTAGGGTTAGGGATTTAACTCAATATAAAGTTATAAAAGCAAGGTTGAGTAGAGGAGGATGACACACTACAGTAGCACAAGACTGAGACATGCATCTCAATGAGCAATGTGTTGGGTCCAAGGGAGTGCGAAGAGGCTAGAGATCTAAATCTGCAAGAGAGATCAAGCACCAGTCTAGGGCAGATTTGCTAGATCAAATCCAAGTTATTTTATTATGTATTTTTCTCAAGTGGACCATTATACCAAGACGAGAGCCCACTTAAGTTTCCATTCTTTTAATGAAAAACTTATTAGGCAAAAATTTGTTTGTGTAATTGTGATTGAGATCGTTATATTTGCTTTCGTTGAATTTGTTAGGAACTTAGATGTGTGTTCAATAAATCAATTTTCTATTAGGAATTAAATATTGGGTGCTAAGTTCGCAGGAAATCTAACATGGTATCAAAGCTTCACATTGAAAATCAATCTTGAAATTGCAAAATCCAAGTTCATACAGGATCATCAAGGTTAGGTTTGGCCGCAATCATATAAGGCATTTTTTTAAGGGAAGCCAAACGGTTGAACAGAAATTTTTTGAGGCAAATTGGGTTGATTTTATAATAAACTACAAAAACGGGGGGAATCGATAGCTGTGGTGGCTGACAACCATAGACCAGCCACCAACCCAACCAACAGATTTGACAACAGGCAGCACATGCATCATGTAACAGAGCAGTTGGGCACTGCAAGGACCAACACAAGGGGAGGTCGAGGGTGGAGTTGAGTGGGGCTACGAAGGGCCCAGCAGAAGTGGCCAACAACAGCAAGTTGTCAGACTTGCCACCAAGGCCAACAAGTCGGAAGAGTATCGACCTGGGAGACGATGCAGGGAGACAGCGAACCAGCAACTAGCACGGGGGGCAAGTGAGCCAAGCCAACAGGCCAAAGGGCTCAAGGTTGCGACAAGAGACATAGACAAAACTACAATCGCTCGAGCCAACCAACCGCAGAAGAAGACGCACCGAGATGCCCGGTCGATAGTCAAGCTTGACGGCAATAGTGACAGTTGAGGCTGGGCGAAGGACTACGAGCTAACAAGGATGCACGGTTGGTAGGAACGCATAGGTGTAGAGAAAGTCAGCTCAGCGTCGACAAGGATCAATGTAGCAAGGAAATCAGCCACGATTGACAAGGAAACAGGGCCAAATCCACCACAGGGGTACTAGTCGCCACAGGCAGCAGTACAGATCAGTCAACCCGCAGGAAGAACCACATGCAGCAGTCAGTCGACAACCTTGTGCAAGTAACACAAGTATTGACAATGGATGTTGAGGGCAATAGAAATGTGGAACAGCGTCAACAGACGTTGAGATGAGACAGCAGAGGCTGTGGGGTTTGAGCAGTTGTAGACAATGTGAGGAGGAGCATATTTTTCTTCTTCATCAAGGAAATTTGTTTTTGGTAGGGTTTGATCATTTGGACGGAGATGGCTACCGATTTCAGGTTTGAAGATCATTTGGATAGGTGGTCTAACTACAACATCTCGAAGGAGATAATTGCATTGGTGTTAGAGGAGAACGACATATGAGAATTTGTAACACAAACTCATATTCCTCTTACCAATGCAACACGTATGGCCTCTCATAAGCAAAAGCATGTGAAAGCCATGAGGTTTTGTCTTGGACAGAGTGAAGGGTCACAATATTCCTCATATATTCGAGAAGAAAACCACAAGAGAAATGTGGGAGGCATTGAGTCTTGACCAAGTTATACCAAAGCAACAACCAAAACTAAAAAATGGTGTTGAGAGCGAAACTCAAGGGCACCAACATGTTCAAGACTAAGACAGTTTCTACTTGTCTCACCCAAATATCTCAAGTACAAGAAGAGCTTCTTGCAATAGGGAAGAGAGTTTCAAACTCAAAACTGGTAAGGACAACTCTAAACAGGTTCAGAGAGCAATTGGGTACCTTCATTAAAGGAGTCGAGGCACTAGAGAATCTCCCAACCTGGGATATGTTATGGGATGACTTCACCCAGGAGGACACTTGTGAGGAGGCTCTAGATGGCAACCAGATAAAAGGTGAAAGAGATGGGGAGAGAGTTGCTCCTTCAATTCATGCAAGAAAGGGAAGGGCATTGTCAAACTGAACAAGGGAGAGGAAGGATATGTTCATGATGGGAAGAAGAAAAAATGAGTGAAGTGAAGTGCTTTGCTTGTCACAAGCTAGGACATTATGCAAGCCAGTGTCCAAACACAAAGAAAGGCAAGGGAAAGACAACCACGACAACCATTGCACAGATGCACAAGTCGGTTAAGGAGTTTGAGAGGAACTTTGCCTTGGTGTCATGCCTTTTTGGAACCATCACGAAAGGTGTTTGGTTCAAGAATAGTGGAGCATCTCGTCATACGACGCAAATAAGGGAAGTATTTCCTTAGTGTTTCAAAGACAAATTCAAAAATGCGTGTGAAAGTTGGTATGAATACCATACATGCAGTGAAATGGGTTGGAACAAGTCATTCTAGCTAGAATTAAGAGGATCTCTGGAGCTGGCAGAGGTTTTATATGTCTTAGTGTTAGGTCCCTATAATACTAGTGTATCCCCCTTATTGTTATTGTTGTGCCCATGTAGCCCCCATATTGTTATTGTTGTGCCCCATAAAAGCTCACTATTGTTATTGTTGTATCCTTACATTATTATTGTTATGTAGGCTTTCATTATATTGTGACCCCTTAGACTCCTATATATACAAAGGAGGCCTTGTCATTTGTATCATCCAAGAATTGTTCATTTATGTAATGTAAAGGAGTTTTCCCCCTCGAAGAGGATAATTTTTAGGTCATTGACCTATCTTTTTGTGAGCTAGTTGCATAACATTTGGTATCAAATCTTTGGATTCTAGGGTTTCACTTCTTCAAACAGGTCATCCTGGCATTTTCGCTATAACATTTTTTCTATGAGGGATTCAAAAGCTGAAATTTTAACCACGTGGAGCCGAAATCTTGGTGAACTTCATGTAAAATTTTCAGAGTTTGGTTCGCTATATTTTCGTAGACATGATCTGAGGAAGTTAGGGTTTTTGCAGGATCCATAATTCTATCTCAAACAGGTGACCTAGGGAAAATCGTCATAACTTTCGTTTTAGGAATTGGATTTGAATTATGTAAAAAGTGGTTGAAAGTACATGGACTGTGGTTTTTTGTGTAGCAATTTCAAGGCCTAAGGTTGAAACAGTGACACGTGGCATCCCGTACAACTTCGCTCTATCGAACTAATCCATAATCAGGTCATCGTGGGAGATTTGGCATAACACTTTCTTGAAGAATCCAATCAGGATCAAACTTGTGGGGTTGGAAAGAAGACTCAGAGAGCTACAACAAGAATAAATTTCAGAACTTGGCAATCTGAAATTACAGTGACAACTGTTTCAAGATCGAGATCCTAAAAGCAAGGAAAGGGGTCTATTTAAAAAAAATCGCATTTTTGTTTGACAAATCAATTTGAAGTGATTCCAAGGGCATATTGAAGAATAGATATCGGTATTGGGTTCTAAAATGTCTCCTAAGCAAAAGAATTCTACATCCATTAAGCCCTCAAAAAGCTCTATTATGGCGCATGAAGAGGAATAATTGCAGCATGACATATCAAAATTACAGGACCAAGTGCAACAAATTTCACTTTCACAAAGAGCAACCAAAGATGAACTAAAAGGCGACATGGATGGTTTAAAAGGCAACATGGATGGTTTAAAAGTAGACATGAAAGGTTTGAAGGAAGGTTTGACAAAGTTGTTGCAAGAAAGGCTTCCCGATGGTGACAAGGTGTTAGTTTTAGCCAGCAATGGAATGTTTTATGCTTTAGAGCAATTTTACTTCAATTTCTTTATTAGCCCAGTATCAATATTCAGATTAGAAATCACATCAACATGATAGTAAAATGTAGATAGAACATAAAACTAAACAGTGGAAGACAAGCCAAGACAAGAGGACACAAGATGTGGCGCCAGCCAGGGACAAACCCCAATGTGGGGAAACCTTGGATCAAATATTCTTTTAGTCTTCAATAGTTCAGCAGAAAGAGTACAATTTAGCAAATCTGATAATTTATAACAGCAACAAAAGAGCCCTAACCAGAAAAGTCAACGCTTGTCAACAGGGCAGATTTGACGGTTAGCAAATTGGTCAACTTCAGTCAACTTCGGCCTCCAAACAGCAAGATAAAACAGCCCTCAAAACAGTCAAATTCAGCCCAGTCAAAGTCTGGTCAAACAACCCACCCCGCAGTCAACCCTAGCTGCAATCAACGCTAGTCAACAGTCAATGTTTAGCCTCGATTTTTGTGCCCAGAAATGTGGCCTACCCAAACAGAGATAGCCGTCCCAAAAACGCAGTCAAAGGAGGTCAACGCATGCTGGTCAACGCTTGGTCAAACTGTCCAGAAATTTGGTCTCCTAAAATTTCGGCCTCCTGAAATTTCACTCTCCTGATATTTCGGACGTGTGGAGAGAGAAAGGCCCAAAAATCTGTACCCAATCAATGAGGAGAGAGAGAGAGAAGTGTGAAGATGAGTGTGTCCAAATGAAGTTAAGTCGCCTTCTATTTATATGCAACGTTGAGGATGAATAGACGTGATTGTTGGGTTTCTGATCCTACATAAGTTTGTTGGCCGACCTTGACAATTTGACCATAATCAAAATAAATTCATAACTTCATTTGTACATGTCAGAACCAAATGATCTTTATATCAATCCTACACCTCTCAGAGAGAGGAATCCAAGAAAAATATCAATTGTCATAAATTAGATGACCCATGTGGAGTTTGGCCCTAGTTGCCAATTTTAACACTCCCTCTCAACTAAGGAGAACTTCATCTGCTAATCCATCTGCCAATTTGTAATATCTCTGCCATCAATGCACTGCTCTGCTCTACTAAACTATGAAGAAGAAGAAGTGATCGAGAATGTATCATACCATTCTCTACTGACCCGAAGTCAGTCCCAATCAAAGGAGAGTGTGTCATACCAGTCTTACTAACCCAAAGTCAATTCCAATCAAAGGAGAGTGTCTCATACCACTCTTATTGACCCGAAGTCAGTTCCAATTGATCCTTGACCAATATCGATCATCCTAGCATAGGGATTATAGTAGTACACAATGCGTCCATCGATAGTACTATGGTCCCTATCCTCATTTCCCTACTCATTGGCCAGATGAGAGGTACTTCCCATGAGTCCCAAACCGCATGGGTAGGATGTCTCCTCACATCTCCGACAGTGTATCTCAGTCCACGAGGGATTGTGCCCCGAATATATCTCTGAACATTCATGGCACCAATCTAACGTATATGATGAGGCTTAACCATATATTGGCTCAATGTGTTAACTGCAAAACATATGTCCGGACAGTAGTTCACCAAGAACATCAGTGCTCTTATGAGTTGATGATACTTAGAAGCATTTCCCAATTCAGGTCCAGCGGCACTACCACATAACTTCTTAAAGTTAAGTTCCATCGACGTAGTCACAGGCTTGCAGTCCACCATCCCAAATCTTTCCAATATCTTCACAACATGTTTTCCTTAAGAGAGGAAAATTTCACATGGCTTTTGCCAGACCTCCAACCCTAGGAAATAGTGCATTGGTCCTAGGTCCTTCATCTCAAATTCAAAAGCCAACTGCCTCTCACAATTGTGAATGAGGGTCTGCACTTCCATCAACTCCATGCTTGATTTTGTAGAGCCACTTAGAGGTGACAAACGATTTGTCCTGGGGTCTAGGGACCACATCCCAGACATCATTATTCATAATTGACTCATACATTCATAGCATCCTTCCATACTTGATGCTTCACAGCTTCTTTGAATGATGAAGGCTCATTTTGAATGATAGGACTCATGGCGGTCAAATATCCTTGATACATGTTTGGCTTCTTGCCTTCAAGGAAAGTCCCCCTTAGTGCAATGTGTCTCTCGGCATCTTCGAAAGTCTCCCTAAGCCATGAGGGTCTCCTTTTGGAGGAGGAGGGCTCATGAGGAGGAGGATCAATAGGATCCATAGGTTCATCAACATCAGGCATCGTTTCGTCTTCTTTTGCACCCTGATTTCCGGTGGCAGCTTCTTTGTCCTTCCTCAAGATAGGAAGGTTGTTGATTTTCCTGAGGGCCATATCTTCGTCGAAGGTGACATCATGACTTATCTCAACTTCCTTTTGACCAGCCACATAAATTCTATATCCCTTAGAATTTTCACCATAGCCCACAAAGATTCCTTTCTTCCCAGATGCACCCAATTTGCCGCCAGCTATCTCCGCAGCCCGCCGTCGAGATCCGATCCGCCATTAATCTCTGCAGCCGCCATTAACCTCCGCAGCCCACCGTCAGCTCTGCTCATGCCGTCGCTGCTTCGATCCGCACCGATCTCCCTCTCCGCAGCCCGCAGGTGGTTCTGGTTCCACAGCCGCCAGCTATCTCCGCAGCCCGCCGTCGCGATCCGATCCGCAGCCTCCACAGTCCACAGCCGCCATTAACCCGCCGTCGGCTCTGCTCACGCCGTCGCAGCTCCGATCCACAGCCCGCAGTCCCGATCTCCCTCTCCGCAGCCGCCAGTTATCTGCCCGCAGGCGGTTCTGGTTCTAACTCCCTCGATCCGATCCGATCCCGCAGCCCGCAGTCCATTACTCTGCTGCAGACGCCATTAATCTCCGCAGCTGCCATTAATCTCCCTCAATCCGATCTGATCCGCAGCCATTAATCTCCGCAGCCCCACAGTCCATTACTCTCCCGCAGACGCCATCACCCGCTCTCCCTCTTCGCAGGTTTTGGGGTTTCTTATTGGCATTTTTAAAAAAAAAAAAAAAAAAAAAAAAAAAAAAAAAAAAAAATATCAGATCCTGTGCGGCGGTGTTCTCCAAACCGGATGAGGACAGTGCTCGCCCGATGGTAATCACGTGACGGCAGCATTACGGCAGAACCATAAAATGATCAGGTAATTATGGTTTCCCCGCCCACGGAATCTGAACATGAGAAAATCAGCTTCAACAACAGAGGACCTTCCAGCTACCTCCGACAGTGCCTCAATCAGCCGGAAGAGACTTATAGCCCCAGAGACATTACCATGGAGTCCGACTTCGCCTTCTGGACATCTCAAATCAAACAATTATTGCGCCGGGTTGATTCCCTTGAAACCGAGAACGACAAGCTATGGGCCGAGGTAAACATCCTAAACGATCGCATTTCCTTCGTGGAAGGGGAAAACTTGTCTCTTCGTAAATCAGTACAAGAAGACCCCACAGAAACAATTTTGCATGCAGAAATCCAAGAGATTAGGAACAAACAGGCGGAGATTATATCTCAACAAGCATCCCTCAGACAGGAGACAGAAACACACATCAGCACATGGGCACAAGTGGTTCGGGGGAAAGATAAACCCTCTCCTATCACGGCAGTAGAGGAAGTTGTACATGCCAAACTTGTGGAAGAACGCTCCCGCAGAGCGAGAGAGCTAAACCTCAAAGTGAGAGGTCTCCCTCTCCCTTTATCTTCAGCAGATCCGATGGAGGTGGCCACAGGATTCTTGAAAGACACCCTTGACATATCGGGAATCAGCCTAGACAGAGCATGGCTAGGACAGGACTCCACCTTATTTATCCGATTCCATAATACCACAGATCGTCTACATACTCTTCGAGCTAAGCGGAAGCTTTTCAATCTTCCAAACAAGATATTCTTAGATGAGGATCTTACTCGGGCACAGGTAGCTGAACTCAAACAGGCTAGGGAACAAGTGATGGCAGCAAGACAAGCAGGGAAATGGGCAGTCATAAGGAACCTTCGCGCTATCATTCGGGACTCCTTCCCCCCAGGATGGACACCTCTTGCAGGCAGTTCCAAATGACGGGCCCGCCTTGGGGGGAGTCGAGCACCAGGGATGGCAATTCACTGCTGGAACGGGAATGGATCCTTTTGGTCTTCACCTGGGCTACTCTACGACGCCCTTGAGTCAGCAGATATCCTCCTAGTAACAGAGACACATGAGAGCCCTGTTCGACCCCTCCCAGATATAACAGGGTACCATTGGTATTCAGCTTGTAGACAGGAAACAAGGAGCTCAGGGGGTGTCAGAGGGTCAGGGGGAGTAGCGTGCCTCGTTAAAAACGAGCTCAGAGATAGAGTCACAATGGTGAATACAGATGAGTATGCCAGGTACATGTGGATCCGAATCAGAACTGGATACCCACCCCTAAGGGATATCTTTATTGCAGTTTGTTACTTCCCCCCCACCGCATCTTCGTTTGCCATCCACGACAATGTAGAAAGAGACCCCTTCACCAGCATATACCCAGACATCACTAAATTCTCCACTGATGGAGAAGTCATCATCATGGGGGATTTCAACGCCCGTACCAAGGAACATCAGGTCCCCATCCATGATCGTTCAGAGGATGTGTTCTGCACTAGGGGTGTGGACCTGACTT